>CM032624.1:6040135-6099271 GCA_019097785.1 Fraxinus excelsior
CACCACGTTGCCTTTGTTTCAGGTACCGGAAGATTTTGGTCATGCTCATTCTCAGTCGTCAAGCTCGGGATCAACATGTACTATTTTTGGTATCAACATTAGCGCCGTCTGTGGGAAACGCTACAAAAAGTCATAGTGAATACACGACAAGGTCTTCCTTCGGTAAGCTCGTCCGTTCCAAACCAACCTTATGCCACGGAACCTCCACTCCATCAGAAAGAATCATTAGCAATACCAGTTCCTCAACCAGCAACGGTTACCGCTAGAGCATTCAAAGAACTCATTCAGCAAGTTGCAACGCTAACTCAACTACTTAGTCAAAGAAATACTCCTTAGCCTCCGGCACAAGCATAAGCACAAGCACCAACCCCCGGCTCAACCAAGAGCTTTCATGGCTGATGCCCGAGCTCGGGATATCCGTGATGCCCACGACAATGGTGGACCCGAGGGGCCGGGCATGCCCCCAGTAGCCTCGACCTCGAGATTGGTTACCTTATAGATTAGATGAACTCGAGCAGATCATACAAGATGGGATCACGACAGAACTACAACAGAATACCAAGGGAACGATAGGGTTCACCCCCACACTCCAAGGAATGATCACAACGAAAGAAGGACCTCAGACTCAGGGGAGACAACAAACCCACGGTTGGTACAATTAAGTAGTAGTAGCCCTCACCTTGTCTATTTAATTAATTTTGCTTTTATCTTTGTTTTTTTATTTTGGGCTTGCACTTGATCGGGCATGCATGCCCCCCATATTTTTCTTATAGTAGTTTATTCAGCAGGAACATCAAAGCCTTGCCCCGAGCAAGCATCTAAAAGTTTTGCCCCGTGCAAGCACCTAAAAGTCTTGCTCCGAGCAAGCACCTCAAAACCTTGCCCTGCGCAAGCACCTCCAAGCCTTGCCCCAAGCAAGCACTTCAAAGTCTTGCCTTGCATAAACATATCAAAGCCTTGCCCCGAGTAAGCACATCAAAGCTCTGTTACGCGCATGCACCTTCAAGACATGCTATGTGCATGCTCTCACAAAGCCCTGTCACAAGCAGGCACTTCAAGGCATGATGCGAGCGAACACCTCAAAACATGTCATGAGCACCTCAAAGCCTTGCCCAGCGCAAGCACGTATAAGCCTTGCCCCGTACAAGCACCTCAAAATTTTGCCCCGCGCAAGCACATATAAGCATTGCCCCATGCAAGCACCTCAAAGTCTTGCCCCGAGCAAGCACCTGTAAGCCTCGCCCTGTGCAAGCACCTCAAAGCCTTGCCATAGCATGAACACCTCATCTCCACCTTTTTCGGGCTTCAAAGGGAAAGCTCGAGCTCTTTTTTCAACAAAACTGGCCAACATCGTCCTCGGGATATACACACCTCGGACACGGTATGTTGCTCGAGATTTATACACGTTGTCCTCGAGTTTAACTTTGTTCATTAAGAAAACGTTGCTCGGTGTCTTGCTTAATTCTCCTTGAGTTTAACTTTGAAAAAGTTGCTCATGGTCTTGCGTAATTCTCCTCAAGTTTAACTTTGAAAAAGTTGCTCGGGGTCTCGATTTTAACTTTGAAAAAGTTGCTCGGGACTTGCTTAATTGTCCTTTCTTTTAGCTGACCATGCCTTCGTGTGGTCATGCCTTTGGGTTGGTCGTGCATCCGGGCTGATCATTCCTTTCTTTCGAATGATCATGCCTCCGGGCTGATCGTGTCTTTTTTTCGACCAATCATGCATCCGGGCTGGTCATGCTTTTCTCTTGGCTGATCATGCCTATTTTTACATAGCTGATCATGCCTTTTACTTGGTCGATCATGCCTTTTCCAATGTTGATCATACCTATTTTCACATGGCTGATCATGTCTTTTATTTGGCTGATCACGCCTTTGACTTGGCTGATCATGCCTTTCCCAAGGTTGATCGTGTCATTTACTTGGCTAATCATGCCTATCTTTACTTGGCTGATCAGGCCTATTTTTACATAGCTGATCATGCCTTTTACTAGGTTGATCATGCCTTTTCCAAGGCTGATCATGCATTTGACTTGGCTGATCATGCCTTTTCCAAGGTTGATCATACCTACCTTCACATGGATGATCATGCTTTTTACTTGGTTGATCATGCATTTTCCAAGGTTGATCATGCATATTTTCACATGGCTGATCATGTCTTTTACTTGGCTGATCACGCCTTTGACTCGGCCTATCATACCTTTCCCAAGGACTATCGTGCCCTTTACTTGGCTGATCACGCCTTTGTCTTAGCTGATCATGCATTTACTTTGCTGATCATGTCTTTCCCAAGGTTGATCATACCTATTTTCACATGGTTGATCATGCCTTTTCCAAAGCTGATCATGCCTATTTTTTCATAGCTGACCATGCCTATGCAGTAGCTGATCAGTCCTTTCAAAGACCGATCATGCCTATAATCATTCCCCTTCATGGGAAAGACCAAGCTTTTTCTATCAGGAATGTTGAGTCTCCTGCTAAGCCACATGATGCATCACATCCCAGAACCCCGTACAGAAGGCTCTGGCATGGATGTATGGGGGCTAGTGATGATACCAATTTAGTGACGAGCTCGAGCACCCACCCCGAGGAGGATTTGTTGGCTTTAGCCTAAACACCTCGTAACCTCATTGAGCATGTCTCCTCGAGCACATCTCCTCCTCGAGCTTAAAGAGCTTCCTAAAAACTCCTTACGGCTCTCCCACGTGTCAAGGCTAGCCTAAGTCTAAGAAAGATATAGTCCTGCCACGTGTATACTACCTTACCTAAGAACGATTCTACCACCAGGAGTCCTACTTCAATCCCAACACCTGGGTAATACAAAACCAATAAAACTATAGTTCTTATCACGTTGGAACTCCTAAGGACGTCACCATTGTAGTCCTACTAGGAGTGCACTACCCACCACTATAAATACATCATCCCATTTCATTGTCAAGGTATGTTCTTTACACAATTTTACAGCACATATATTTTCTCAAATTCTCTCTCTGACTTAAGTATCGGAGGAGCGACGAGGACACATCTCGTTGCCTTTGTTTCAGGTATCGGAGGACCTTAGTCGTGCTCATTCTCAGTCGTCAAGCTCGGGATCAACATGTACGATTTTTGATATCAACAGTAATATATCCCTACATATTAAAAATTGCGGAAAACCCTTTATTTGAAACTTTTTGCACGAAAAACTCTCCTATCGTCAAGATCCGTTAGATTTTTTTAAAAAGTAAGAAAAAGTGTCAAAATTAAAAATGGATAATTGCAATTTCAGTACCCAATTTTTTTTTTCTTTTCACAAATTAAATTTCAAATTTGTTATATGTGTCACCTACAATTCCAAACCTTTAAAAGTTTATTTTCCACCCTACCCAACTTCATCTTCTTCCCCCAAAATAAAAAAAATAAAAAAAAAAATGTCTCACCTTCAAAATGAATAAATGATTTGATTAAAACACCTGAGTATGTAAGAAAGTGACGAATTATAATCAATCACTCGTGTTTGTACCCAATATAGATTGTTCATTACATCCAATATAATCCCATTTTTATAGTTACTATAATACATGATATAAACTACTAAGTTCTCCGCTCCAACACCATTCATTTTCATTCACCCACCACCTGTTTGAAAAAACTAACAAAATTTTCGTCATGCACAACGGACTGAAAAAAATAATTAGATTTACATATTTCAAACAATTTTTGTTCTTTTTTTGTTGTGGCACAGGTTAATTTGGAATGTGTGTGTGTATGTGTGTACAATATTTATGGAAATGGTGTGCGGATCATTTGGAAGAGAAGACGATTTTCTATGTGAGATACTTGGGTTCGATTTCTTTCAACAACGTTCTCTCTTTCAATTTTTAAACACGGTAAATAATAACTAGATATTAATTAACAATTTTACCAACGTGCATTACATCTTGCCGCATCCTTTGACTCTACGACAACATTAGAGCCTACAATATGCAGGTGAGCGTCGTAAAAAAACCTACTGCAACATTTTTGTCTGTTGTAAAAAATAGTTTTCCTCATAGCAATTTTTTTCCACCAACTATAGAATTTTTAGCAACAAATATTTCTTGCCGCAAAAAGTAGACCATATTTCTTCACAAACATTTTGTTGCAAGATATAAAAGTTTGTAGCCACAAGTTTCTAACCAAAAATCTTTTGGCACCTTGATTCCCTCGTATTTTTGGCGATATTCTTTATTATTTATTGCAACTTCTCACATTTCATGATAACTTTTTATGTCACCTTATATTTTCTGGTGTTCATTTTTTTCATCACAATATTCTCGACAAATCTTAAAAATGTGTCACGTTAAATTACTTATTGCAACAAACTTTTTGTATGTCACAAAATCAAAATTTTGTTGTAGTGTGGGGTCGGTGGAAAATAAAATTTTAAAAATTTGGGATTGTATGTAGCATGTATAAAAAATTGAATTTAATTTGTAAAAATAAAATAAAAAAATACTGAAATTGCAATTATTCCATTTTAATTTTGGCATTTTTTATTGTTTTTAATGAAAAATCTAATGGAACTTGACAGGGGGATTTTTTGCACAAAATTTTTCAAATGGAAGGGTTTTCTGCGATTTCCAATAAATAAGAGGTATATCGCAAATGAAAACGTTTTTAAGAGATTTTCTGCTATTAATCCAAAATTGATTGAATAAGTTAATAGTATTTATAGTTTATACAAAAATACAGGTTAAAAGTAAATTTGAACAAATATTATTTATAATTTAAAGTTTAAACACCTTCTTGACAAGTGCTCATTCAAGGAAATGCTAGGGTGAACACGATTTGATTTGGATGATTTAAGACAAATTTTCAAATCTAACTTAAAGCGGTTTGGAATTTTTTTAAAACCAAACCACACTTCGATTTTTAAACCAAGCCAATCCAAACCATTTTTTCGATTTGGTTCGATTTAAAACCACGGTTTAACAAAGAAAAAATTAATGTATATCAAATAAGTTAAATCATAAATATTAGATTAAAACCTCATGTTAAAACATAAATTGTATTATTAAAAAAATCACAAATCAAAGTTATATAATTATAATCATTATAATGCAACGATATGATAGAAATATTTTAAAATTTTAGTCTATACTAATTGGTGTGCATCTGCAATTATAATACACGATTCATTCTTTCCATAAAAATAAAAATATAATACATGAATTCATTGATTATAGTTAAATGATATAAAACAAATAATAAAAGAAAACGAATAAATAAATCAAATACGATAATACATAACTACTGTAACTTTTTGTGAAACATCAAATGCTTCTACTGCATCCAAAAATTGACAAATTACCAATTTTCTTATTATTGTGCAACTAATTTTTAGGGTAAATCATTGCCTCAACCTTATTTGCAATCAACGAACTTTAAAATCGATCAGTAATTCGATCACTAATAAGAAATGTAGACTTAGAAATAATTGTGAATATTTGAATGGCTAACGCATCTTTAGCAATTTGAAACACAATCTCATATTTGTACAAAAAAATTTACAAGTCACAAATAAATAAAAAATATATGACATAGGTCACAAATCACAAATATTATGAATCACAACTTATTAATCAGTTACAAATTATTAAATTATCAATCACAAATTAATAATTTTTTAGGTCATATATAATTTTATTGTAACAAATTATATTTTCATTGGTCACGTATTGTTTAATGATCACAAATTAACCAATTTAATGGTCACAATTGACCAAATAATTGGTGACCACCACCAACACTTGCGAGCTCCGGCAACACCACCGCCTCCGACGCGCCGAACCACTACCACTGTTGTCAAACCACCGTCGCTAGAACCACCACCGCCTCACGACAACTAGGAACATCGTACTCTCCATCTCTTCCCCACCACCACCACAACCACCAACAAACCACCAATTTCATTACAAAATCACCACCACACAAAACACCACACCACCCCCCACCGCCAAATACATCACCACAACCACAGCCATAGCCACCACCAACAAAACAGTCAAATCCACCACTACAAACCCTGCCACCACAACCAAATCACAAACTACTACAACCATAACATCACCACCATAAACACCAACAACCACAGTTTCACCTCCATCAACACCAAAAACAGTAGCCAACAGCCAACAACGAACACAACAGCTAGCTTGGAAGGATGGATTTGCAATACAAACTTTGCCAAAAAAAGAAATCAGAACAGAGGAAAAGAAGAGGACGGTGCACAGTAACCATGTGGCATCACCTTCTACAGTTGCGATTTGCGCACAGCAATGGGCGCCTTCAAGTGTCGTCGCTTTGCGCAAAACGCGATGGCAAATCTCGATGCCGCCATCAATTCCATGTGGCGGCGGTACTTTCGGGCTCTATTGCTGTGTGGGAAGCGCGACGTCGATGGTCCCGAGAAGGCACGCCGCGATATTGACTTCTTCATTGAATTTGGCGATGGATAGCTTTTCCCGACAATGGCGAATCGAGCAGCATCGGAGGAAAAGCATGAGAATGAGGCGAAGAAGATGGGGAGGGAGAGTGAGAAGAATAAAATTAGGGTTTGTAATTGAATTGTGTGAAAACATTTATAATTATTATGTAATACCTGATTTTTTATTATATAAAGTTTGGATTTGATTTTTAAATTTGTAAATTTAAATGTTTGGTTTTATGTAGTTTCCCCTATTATTATTATTATTTACAAGGCCAAAAACTAGCCCATTTGTGAAAATTTTACCATATAATAATTGGGAAAAAATTCATAAATCATATTTTAACTTTACACTATTTCAAAAATAACAAAACATCATTCACATTTCAAAAATCAAAATTTTAACACACACACACACACACACACACACACACACACACACACACACACACATATAATTGACCCACCCACCTCCACC
The DNA here is from genome assembly GCA_019097785.1 of Fraxinus excelsior. Classification (NCBI taxonomy): domain Eukaryota; kingdom Viridiplantae; phylum Streptophyta; class Magnoliopsida; order Lamiales; family Oleaceae; genus Fraxinus; species Fraxinus excelsior. Next base: position 6,047,061 of record CM032624.1, read on the forward strand.
ACCCGGCCGTTCCGACGACCGATTCTGGTGACTACTCCGATTCTGGCTACCATTTCGACGACTGCTCCGATGATCATTCTGGCGACTGCTCCGAATCTAGTGAATATTCCGGTGACTACTTCAATTCCGGAAATTCTTCCAATTTCGACGAATATTCCAGCAACAACTCAGGTCACAAGTCACAACCCAGGTCACAAATCATGAGTTACAAGGCATAGCTCAGGTCACAAGTCACAACGCATTGTTGTTTATTATAATGATTGATAACATTTTTTTTGTTAATAGTCAGGGGTTATTTTCAAATGGTCACGGCATAAGTCACAGAATATATTGCACATGGCTCACGATTTTGTTCATTGTCGTTGATAGTCACATATTTATTTCAAATGATCACAGCACAGGTCACAAAATATTTTTGCACATGACTCAGGTTTTTGTTGATAGACACATGTTTATTTCAAATGGTCACAGCACAGGTCATAGAATATTTTTGCACATGGTTCAGGTTTTTGTTGGTAGTCACAACATAGGTCATATAATATTTTGTACGTGACTCGGTCACATCATAGGTCACAGCACATAACTTAGGTCACAACACATGGCTCAGGTCACAGAGACTATACAGCACCCCTCACCACCACAACTGTCTTACATGCCCTAACCCTACTCCGTTGATGTTACCAAAGCCGGCAACTCAACACAACCACCACCACTAACGTCGCCAACACAGCCTCACCATAAGCGTCGCCGTCGCTGTCACCATCACCACAGCCTAACCCATACTCCATCATCCCGCAACCCCACTCCACTCCACGCAGTGCCACCACCATCAACACCAATGGCGCCACCACCACCACCCACTACCAAAAATCGTCAACACCACCACAAGACCACCAGAAATACCGACGCACCACCACAAATCACCAAAAACCACAGATTTGGCGGAACCGTTTCACTAAGGCACCTTTTAATACACACGCACCACCACAAATTCGCACCGCCACCAACTATTAACCCAACCTGCCCGTCACTTTTAGAAGACAACCTATCGCCACCAACAGACCCACAACGCCACCTGCAAACTCAAAAATTTTTTAAAAAAGGGAAGCATGCCTTTCCTCCTGGTCCAAGTGCCGCCGCCGCCTTCCTCGTCTAGTTGCTGCCCTCTGCCGCATGCGCGACTTCTACATGGAGATCTCCTTCCATTTCGAGACCTCCATTGTGCGATTCTTCGAAAAATAGCCCCCTCCGATACTTACAAAATATGGAAGCGCAATGGCAACCTCCGAGCAGACACATCTCGTGCGACGCTGCTGCAAATTAGGGCAGCATCGCGCGACGTGAATTTCGATGGAGACGGGAGGGAGGGGGAGGAAAAGGGAGGTCCGGCGATAGGGTTGCTGCAGCGGGCAAGTCGTCGGCGGCGGTTTCAAATCGGGCTTGAGAGAGACGAGGTGAGTTAGGGTTTGATAATTAATTTTAGGGGTAGGGTGGGTGTATATAAATTAATTTTTATAATATTATTATTAATATTTAATTAAATATAAAAAAATATGTATATATATCTAAAATATCTGATTTTTGAAAACTAAAAGATAAAATCTGATTTTAGAATTTGGATCTCCAAAAGTAAATAAATGAGTAATTTCCACTAAAAATTGGTGGTCAATTATAGCACAAAAGAACCGACAGAGCCAATATCAACCATGTCTCGGTATCGGCCTTGTGAGTCAGTGTTGTCTAGGCCCAAAAGAGTTGTAACGTAAAATTGAATGATAAAAAAAATAAATAAATTTTCACTTTATTTTTCTTCTTCATCAATACATTTCAACACTGTCTAATCAATAAAATGAAACATTAATTTATTGCCTAAAAACATGGCAATGCTATTTTAATTCCTTAAACATTTTAACTTTATGTACAAATAAAATTTTAAATCAGGTGTACAAGGAAAACATCATGTGGACTAGGTGGCTTTTACAAAACAATTTGCCTAAAACCAACGTGACCTTCAGGTCTATGGGCCATTTTAAATACTAAATAGTATAACTTGTTAATAATCGATAAAGATATGAATAAACAAAAATGAAAGAACAATAGTTTACACTATAATGATCACGATATATCATTTTTAATCAAAACTTAAAATTATCCCTAACTTGTTATATAAACGTTGCGAACAAACACCGGTGATTCAATGAAAATCGAATTCAATTTCTATCATGAGCGGCGACTTATACTAATTTGTGGTACATAAGAGTTTAAGCTTAGAACAAATCAACATAGCTGAATATCTTGATGCATCTATCGATTCTTGCATCTTACCAAAAATGACTTACTAAAGGCGTTTCAATCGGATCACCAATTAAATTTGATCCGGTATATAGTATAAATAACCGGTGTTATAAAAGGCGTAATGCATGGCGATGCTGGAGGTCAATCTATGGGCTATATGAGCTTAGACGAGGCATATGCGTAAAAAACGTAAAAGACGTTTTCTTATTTTAATTTTTAATCAATTAAAAATAATACTTACTAAATATTTAAAACAAATTTATAAGAACTTTATATATTTTTTCAAAACGTTCAACAAAAATATAAGTTTCAAATTTAAATACAAAATGGTAAGTAAATAGCAAATGAACTTAAATATTATCTAACTCTTTATCGGACTCCAATTCAATAACTTAAATTTTTGGGTTCAAGACTTCAAGTGGTTGTTTTAAATTAGTGCAAACTGAAGAAATTAGCATTTAATAATTTTTAACTTCAAAGAATTGTAAAAAAAATAAATTAAAGTGTTTCTGAGTTTATAAGGCGGGATTCACTACCTTATAATTTCAAAAAGATTTATCAACTGAGCGGTTAAGTAAGAAAACGATGTTGGAACCAATCAGGAACTAAACAGAACAAATAATAATAAACAAACCACTATTATCGCAATATACAGGTTAATAACACAATTAATATAAATGATACTGACTTGAATTTCAGAATGAGGCTAGCGCAACATTATGTCCTATAGCATAAATTCGCTCATACTCCTGTGCTTGTAATTCGATGAGCGTTTTCCACCAAGATTCAACAATCTATTCCCAAAAATCGAGCACTCGATTCTTGGTTCTGGCGATTATACTTAGTGCTTTCTTTTCTCAGACAAAATTTTATGAAGGATTGAAATGCAAGATTTCTGTTTTTTTTTTTTTTTTGAATAAGATGTTTTCTCTACATATATATAGAAAACGAACAGTCTTATCATTTGTGTCGGTTGTGGTAAGCAGTTGTGTTGATCAGACACAACCATTCAGACAAAATCGAAAAACAAAGAAAATATAAGTGCTAAAACTGAAATTTGGAAATCACAAGACCTAAGGTCCATCTTTTGACTATATATATAGCATATCAAGGAGCCCAATTAAGCCCAAATCATATGGCTCAGGCTCTAAAGTCCTTTTGTGTGGTATTTTATCCAACTTATTAAATATATTATTTTCACACTTGTAAACAAGTCTTTCTTTCTATTTCTATCCTGTATGAGACAAATAACATTCAAAAAACCCCTATTTCTATACAAACTCTCCAACAAACGAGACTAAACGTGCAAACGCGTGTGGAGAACTGGAGGATTCGATGCGATTTTACGAGTGCAGATGTGGCTCTACCAAGCACGTGATACAACTCTAATTAAAGCAACGCCAGGCTGGTTCTTATAACACGAGATTGATGTCGACATTCAAATCTTCTTTCATAAATGCCAATATGTATGGCTTCCCATCACTCATCCACTACTACTCGTATCTGTTCCTCCATAATTTCATGAATATAGTATTTGTTTATAGCACAAAAAGCTAAGGGAGTGGCGGATCAGATTAGTAAATGCTAATTACATCACGTGCACAATTCTATTATCGAGGACGCGTCGTGATGTGCCAAAGCGAATTCGAACTTAGTTAAATTATTAGATCATTTGCTATTGTCGTCTTGAACTTTTCAATTTTGTATCGATTAAAAATAAAGAATAATACAACTATAAAATGAAAAGTTATCAAAGGGAGACGATAAAAGGTCGAAATTGGTCAATCAGAGAGTGGACCTCTTCTCTTCAAAATCATCCTATTAATTTCTCAAATGCAAAATCCCATCTCAAATATTTAATCATGCTCAAATATATACATCGTCCACATTATGTCCATTTTGAATATTTTAATAATTTTTATTTGAAGATAATAAGATGATTATACCTTAATCGGAAAGGAAAAAATGTAACATTTTAAAATGAAGAGAAATTCAGAAGGTGACGATTCACTGAGCTTAGCGGTGATCTTGTCCCCCATAAGAATCCCCCTTTACGGAAAATCCCAACCCTACACAGTTGAAAATTCTTGTCGCTTTTCTGGCTATTAAAAGTAATTTTCTAAAACAGCTCAATTTTAATTTATTTTTCCCTCTCATCTTATTAATAATACATTTTTTCAATAAAATAATATTATACATAAATTCAAAAGAATTATTATTATTGTATATAATCTGGCATTCCCCAATAGAAGGCCGCCACTTGTCAATGACCAATTAGGTAACACATTATGTACTACTTTTTAATCATGCATTTTTCAAAAATTACTATCTCAAAATCATTTTTTTTTTTCCAAATAATGAAGGGCTAAATCCATTACGACCCATCTTGTCGCTTTTCTGGATATTAATTTATAAACTTTAATTCATTTTTCTCTCTTATTTTATCAACCACACGTTATTTCAATAAAATAATATTACACATTAATTCGAATATTTTTCTTGTTTTTTAATCATACATTCTTCGAAAAATATTATTCCATTACGACCCCATCTTCAACTTATGCATGATTACTGTTTTTCAATGATGAAAATCATAAAGGTTGGTAGAATTTCATTCTCCTACTTTTATCCTCTGCTTTATAAGGACTAATGCATCATGATTGATTCATGTGCATATATTTAAAATAAAAAAGGATTTTTATAAACAATTAATTGCTAATTATTTCTATTATCAAATTATATGGAATGATTACTCCATCGATTAATGATGAACTTACTGAATTAGTCATTAATGATTTTTCACAATGCCATACATACATCGATTGTCATGAAAAAAGTTGGGCTAAAGGATTAGATGGTAGACTTGAGCATTCAACTCATAGATCAACTCGTTAACTAGAAAAATATGATCAATTTTCATGTTGGCTCCTCTCGCCGTTCACGACTTGTTACGTGGAAAATGACTTGTAATTTTCATGTACTTGTCTCCTCTCAATGCATGATGAATAGGAGAGTGAAGAGAGAAGACATGAGAACGTGGAAGATATACATGTCCAACTCTAATATATCTTTCTAGAGTAAGAAGAAGTAAAAAATAAAATATATTGCGTTCGAGATTTTTCACTCTCATTTTCAATTATGCATTCCAAAATAACATACTTTTATTTAAAGAATTATCGCTGTGCGTTATTCATTAAAAAGTTTGAGTTTTTGTTTATTATATTTAAAGGGAATTTATACTATTATGTCATTTAATATATATAGGCTAGTTTCATGTTGGTCATATAACTTCAATTTATCTCAATTTGATCATTTAACTTATATTTTTGACCATTCATCTATGACCATTAACAAATTGAGAGAATTTTTAACCTCAGTAACATAATTCAAGACCAAAAATTTATTGTTGGCAATAATTTTTTTTTTATAGATCCAAACATTTTTTTTGGTTATAGAAGAGAAGGATTTTAACTATGCAAATATTGGGTGTTTTATTACTATATTTTCCATTACTTAAATTTTTTTTTTTTTGGTTCCACATTCTTTTTTCTCCCAATTTAAATATTGGATATTTTATTGTTATATTTTCCATTACTTAATTTATTTTTTTGGTCAAAATGTATAAATCATTTTCATTAGTAAAATATTTTGGAATCTATGAGTTATTGTGGACGCCTAAATTTTAGTGAAATCCATTAAAATCTGAATTGAAAATACGTGAATTTTAATAGAATAAATTTGATTTCCCAAAGACACCTCGATTTACACGGAAGTTTAAAATCCATTAAAATATGAATTGATGACACGTAAATTTTAATGAAACATGTTAAAATTTGAGCTGAATACATCTAATGTTATGTGCACATTTGAAATCTATTAAAATATGTGTTAATGATGCCCTATAATTTTGGATAAACAAGGTTCAATAAGAAAATAGAATAATATTATTTTTCATTAATATATTGATTCATTGATGATAGAACAACGAACTGGATAACTCATCGCACCTAATAATCCATGGCCATTTAATTATTTTCTGTTTATTTCTTTATTTTTTGTTTGTATTAAAATGTGAATTATGTTAAGTGTATATTTCATGGATTACATTTTGGTGTATAATATGTGAAAATTCATAACGTGTTGGACAAACATATACAATTTTTAAATTGTTCGATTATGTGTCATACGTGACATTATATCAAGAATAATAATACCAAGATTTTTAAATCTTACCTCGTGTTATAGACCATTCTTCGAACAGTATGATTTGCCCTGTCCGAAAGTAGTATCATGGGGACACCCCTCTCCATACCCATCACACCACAAGGACCATGTGACGTGGCCCTTATCTCTTAAGTACACGTGTCCTTCTCTCATTAAGTATAGAGGTGATCGCTTAGCTGTCGAAACAGTTTCATGGTCCCCCACCACAATTTTCTTGAATCTCAATGCCACCGGCTACCGGATACACAAGTTGCTATCAAACAATGCATGAATTCTCCAGTATAAAGTAGAACACCAAGCGCATTTTGTGAGAAGCGCCAAAGTGTCCCCTATACAGTGTTTCCCAAATTATTAGTTGTACGCATACCATGTCTAGCGAGTTCTTTAACGTGCCGCTCCGTCGTGTTGCCTTCGGACATCGAGATGAGTTCCGCCAGCCCGGCGCTATCAAGGCGGCGCTGGCCGAGTTCATCAGTACCCTGATTTTTGTATTTGCTGGCCAGGGTTCCGGCATGGCTTACAACAAATTGACTGGGAATGCTCCTAGCTCCCCATCCGGCCTTGTGGCGGCAGCGGTGGCTCATGGTTTTGGCTTGTTTGTGGCTGTTTCCACCAGTGCTAACATCTCCGGCGGCCATGTCAACCCTGCTGTCACTTTTGGTTTGTTTCTTGGTGGAAACATCTCTCTCTTCCGAGGTGTCCTTTACATCATCGCTCAGCTGCTGGGCTCTGTTGTTGCTTGCCTTCTCCTCTTGTTCACAACTGGTGGACTGGTAAGTTTTTGAAATAAGACAATTATGGGTCCCAAACAATAACCGTGGCTCCTAATTTATTGAATGAAACTTGGATGCAGGAAACATCTGCATTTGCTTTAAGCGCCGGCGTGTCGGTGTGGAACGCCTTCGTTTTCGAGATTGTGATGACCTTCGGCCTGGTTTACACTGTGTACGCCACCGCTGTTGACCCGAAGAAGGGAGAAGTTGGCATTATTGCACCACTTGCAATTGGTTTGATTGTGGGTGCCAACATTCTGGCGGGTGGTGCATTTACTGGTGCTTCAATGAACCCTGCAGTGTCATTTGGTCCAGCTCTGGTCAGCTTCAACTGGACCCATCACTGGGTGTACTGGGCTGGACCTGTCATTGGTGGTGGACTTGCTGGTATTGTTTATGAAGTCTTCTTCATCAGCCATTCTCACGAGTCCTTGCCCAGTTCAGAGTACTAAATGAAAATGAAAATCGGCATGTTATTTTATGCTTTTGTATTTATGCTGCTGCTGCTGCTTGGTGAGAAGATTTTTTTAAGCTTGTTCTCTTTGTTTTCTTCTTGTTTGTACTTTTGTAATTCTCTGTTGAAAAAGCATCATGTACTTGCAGTAACTCTTTTTTTATTCCCAGTTTCAATTTTTGTGGTTATATATAATATAATAAGTTGTTTTCTATTTTTTTTCTTCTTATAAAAATCAATATATTTCTCGATCCACTACATTCTGCCTACTACCCTAAGGCATGTGGTAATCACAAGTTTCTTTGAAACATAATTACTTAAAAGAATAATTTGTTGATTCGATTCCCATCGTTTTCAAATCTTTAATCATCCCTTCAAATACTCGACGTGTTTAGGATTGTAGAACATAACAATTCAATAAATACAGCAAAATTACAAAAGATATTGTAAATCTATTTGAAAATGATTGCAATAACTTTATTATCAACTTTATTAGGTGAATTATTTGATCCCAACTTAATTATCGCTCAATTCGACCAACAGCTCCACCCTTTTCAATTGTAAATTACACTCCATATCATATCATGTTAAAATTTTTGTCTTTTAACTTGGAATATTATAATAATATTTAAGTGTGTTGTGTTTTGCGAGGTTGTCAGGCCTCTGAGTCTGTTTGTTTTGGATTAAAATTTAATTTTAATTTAAGTTAAAGTCAAACAATCAATATCAATCACAATTTTTAACTTTTAAAAAACTTCTGTTACAATTTACTAAAAAGTTAATTTCAATTCCCACCAAACATCATTTTAAAACCATTGATAGTAGAAAGTTGTTTCAAAATATTATTCAAACTAATGTTCTAATAAAATATTATTTACCCTTTTATGAAATAAAAAATATTTTTGATTATGCTACTTTGCCCCACCAATAGGGGGTGCCACCCTGATTTGAACTGAGATTTAATCTCGGGCCCAGCAGCATTATTGAATATTTTATGCATATTTATTTGGACTAACAATTATCATTGTCTTTTTTGACAAGGACAATTTTATTCTACGATTGTGTTCATATTAAAAATGTTACATTTTCTTTTTTTGACTTGACAATTATCATTCTACGACTGTATTTATATTAAAAATGCGATAAAAAAATATTTTACACTCATTGTCCGTTTGATTGTAAATGTGAAAAATGAGTGGAGAGAAAATGTTTTACATGAAATTGAATTGTCTAGAAATTATTTTATTGAAAATTGTAATTAATTGTTTGATTTGTATAATTTTCCACCCGAAAAATGTTGAAAGTTTGGTTCCGTTTGACTTCATTTTTTTATGATAATTGTCCATGAAAGTAATAATTTTTTCTAATATTGGGTCTATAATTTGTTCCAATTGTCAAAAAAATTAAAAAATTTATCATACCGAATACCATTCGTTCAGCTTTATTTTGCATGAAAATTGTCCATTAAAGAGAATTTTTTTACCATTGTTGATAGAATAAAAAAAAAAAAAAATCGCCTAAGAACCTGGAAAACCAATTCCAACCAAAACAGCAAGAAAATATTTTCCTTCAAAAGCTAAAAAATGTGGAAATGTGGAAAAAAAAATTCGGGAAATATTTTGCTCTCAAACAGATACAAAAGTTCCACGAAAAATCATGACTATCAAATGAGACCTTATTTATTTGGACTATAACAATTACAATTATATATATATATTGACAGGACAATTATCATTCTACGGCTGTATTCATATAGAAAATGCAACTTAATATTAATAATTGCAAGTATCAACATGAGAAGTACTTGAGAGATTGTCAAAAAGGAAAATAAAATCTCTTTAAAAAACTTTAACGTCTATGTCGGTTAAAACTACATGGAAATTCAACAATGTTAAAAATGTTTCATCCATAAAATAGTGAAATTTTTTTGGGAGAAGTTTTCGGAGAATGAGTGTATTTTGGGATTTTTATTTTTATTTTTGTGTAGATCATAAGTTGGAAGTCATTTGATGAGATGGATAAAAATCTTTGATCCTATGAAACGTGTAATCAATATTTGAAAACACTACCATTCATACTTGGCGAATCAACCCATCAAAAAATTAAGAATTGGTTCGTGTAAAAAATATTGTGGAAAAATCAACATAGACAATAAAAATAAAAATGAATCACTGTAATGAACCGTGCTACACAATTAACACGAACACCTCGATTGACACCATGGATGATCGAACACACACACTTCGGAGGTCGAACATTATTTTATTCACACGGAACCCATGAACAATGTGAGGGTCGGTCACTTCCAAGTGTCAACCATTTTCATATAAAGTAAGTTTATTCTTAAAAATATACTGGGCAGTGGGGACGCGTTGCCAATTTATTACTGGAATATTCTAAACTAATAAACTATACGTGGATTAAAAATATGATTAGTTTTGTCATTTCAAAGATAAATTCAAACCTATGTCGTTATCAGAATTCCACTTGGATCAATTTTGTTTGATGTTTTTGGATGGGATAAGCACAAAATATATTATCCAATAATGTGCAGCTACGCGTAACCTTCCGAATAAAACTATTTCTTCGATACCGTCATACGATACACATCTGTAAAATCTTAATTACTCATTCTACCATAAAGTAATTATACACGTATTTCAAAAAAAAAAATTCTTATTTTTTAACCGCACATTCTCCAAAAAAAATCACTGTTCCGTGTGTGTTTGAACCACATTATTTTCAAAGAATATATTTTGGAATAGTGGATTCATGTAGAATGTGTGGTTGAAAAAGAAAGAAAAATTATTGATGTGATGAAAAATATTATTTTATTTAAGAATACGTGGTTAAAAATGAGTAAAAGAATGAAAATGAAAATTTTAATGTAGACCAATAACCTCGAGATAAATGAGTTGATTTGATGCTACAATTTGTTTCACCGAAAAGGCCAAAACGAGCACAATAAAGGTCCAATCAACCAATTAAAAAGCATTAAAAAAAAATCTATTTTGCCGACCAAATCAAGAAATTTATTTATTTATTTTTGTTTAGAAATTGAAATAACTCGTTTAGCTATATTTGAATTTTGAATAAGAAACGGAGTTCTTTTCAAAATCTATTAATCCATTTCCCTCCTCTTTGCAAATTAACAAGTTAGATTTGTGTATTTTGTCTTTTGAATTTTTTCAATTACATCGCTAATATCTTATTGTTGGAAAATTCTAACACACATGAGGCCACACATAATATATTAAAATGTGGGTGCTATTATTTAAAAAAAATTAGTCAATTAAAGTGATCCACTAAAGATGAATTTTGACTAATGAGTATTAGGTTTCATGGAATTAAAGTATAGATATCAGAAGTTTATTTTAGATTGATGAGGAATCAATTTGAAACAAATGAAAGATAATGACAATTCATTATCTTATTGTTATATGGAATGGTGGTCCCCCATTGTTGGTGTTTTTGAGATTTTCTGCATTCCCATCAACAGAGTTTGAAATTGAAGTGAAGACCACCAATCAATTGGAAGATCGTAACCCATTCAGGCAAAGAATCAGATTACTATGGATATATGTATGTTTTATTTTTATTGTTTTCTTGGATTTCAACATGGAGTTTAAATTTAGAGTTTATATGAGAAAATGATTTGATTATAGCATATGAATTGAATCTATAATCCCTATTACATTTTCTATCACTTGCATCGATTAAAATATTCTTTAGAACTTATGCTTTGTAACTAATTACAAAACAAAATTCAAGAAAAGGAATGTGAATACTCCGGAAAGTGACAAAAGTCTAGAAAAGGATGTATAAAAATTGAACCACAAAAGCCAAAAAATAAATAAAAGAAAACATCTTACAATTCACATGGCCATGTAGTGTAGTGGGAGTCAATTTCTTGGAGGATTACATATACCCAACTCAAGTGTTCGATATTTTTCCAAGAGTGACATGCCCTTGTGATTCACGTGGTGTGGGCCTAATTAATTGTACTCTTAGCCAATCAAATTAAAATTAGCCGACAAAAATAAAGTCATAAAGTCGGTTGATAGGCCATGGCACGATAGTGAAATATCGAATGTTTCGTGAGGTTGATTGTACCAAAAATCATTTAAGTACACTGAAATATTTTAACAACATCCATATTTCCATTACATTCTTATTAAGTGTTGTTCAAGAACATCTCGACACAATCCATCCATCCGTGAAAACACGTCTCTCGAACTGGACGTATTCCTTGTTATATTTATTTGAATGTTCAAATTCTATCATGCTTTTATCGTATGATCAAAATTCACGTCTTTTTGTATCTATAATATTTTAATATTTGGATTTCGATTGGAACTAATGAAGTTCAAAATGACAAAGTTGTTTATTTTATTGTAATTTTTTCCGTGTACTCTTATTTTGTATATGATTATTCATTTAAAATATTTAGGAAATGATTATTTAAAGCAAGAAATATGTCCAATTTTATGTGGGCACATTGATGTGACAATTGTTCATTGTCGTCTTCTCTTTTTTGTTCTCGAGATTTGATTAGAACAAATTTATAGTATGATAAATTTAATTTTTTGTCTTCAATTTATAAAATTTGCTTCAACATTCGACTTTATGCTTATATTAATCCTTTTTCTTCTTAAACTTTACCTCTTGCCTTTGGATTAATCCCCAGTCTTCTTAGGATTATGAGCCAGACTCTATACTATTTGTAACTTAGAAACAGCCAACCAGCGACGGGGCAATTGATGACAAATTTAAGCAAAAATAAAAATAAAAATTGTTTAGACAAACACGTGATAAGCAAAATTGTTTGGTTTTGCTGAAGACAAGGACTACAAATCTTTTGCTCCTATTTTACTTTATCCATCCTCTCTTTAGAAGAGTGAATCTGAGATTCACTGTTCATTTTTGTCACATTGATTTTCACATTAATCTGGTTTGAAATCGATTTCTATTATTGTTTCATAAATTATGGGCCAACAAATTTGCCGCCTTACTATAGAAAAGAAGTCGGCTTGTATTTTGCCTCCTTCCACCTTATACATGCAATTGCAATAACAGACAATAAAATTTGCCACTTTAGTTATAGAAAAAAATAAAAATCTACAAGCCGACTTTATTTGTATTTTACCTCTTTCTACCTCATACATGCAATTACAATAACACAGTTTCTCATTAAATATTTTGATGTCAAACAACAAATAAATTATTCAGTTTTCTCTGACTTTTTCTCAAAATCCCTGTGAAGTAGCAAAACAATTTCATTGAGTAAGGGTTTCTATAAGGCTAATTGCACAACGGAAGTAAAAAAAACCAACAATTACAGAACAAATCTTGCAGCCAAGAAATGAATTCTCATTGCATTTTAGGGCTCAAAATATTCACATAGACATTGTACCCTTCTATTCAAAGCAATAGCCACAAATTACCCCAAATCCCTAGTCTAAAAAACACCGGTTACTCAATGGCTCGAGACAAACTGCACAGCCAAACTGGACAGCCCACTCATTCTCCCACACAACCACTAAGGCCACTAATCACAAAGATCTAAGATTAAAACCACAAGTTAAAATCCACTCAAGATTCACAAAGAAAAGAAGGATAAGAGAGTCACGAAGAAGCTCTCAAAAAGAATCGTCAGAAAACTTCCCTGACACACGAGAATAAGAGAAATGAATAGATTTTTCAAATAATGGATGCTCTAGCAGCTTTATAATTGCCCAAGTAATGGGCCAAATAATGAGCCCACAATTCAGCTCTTGTAGTCACGGACCAGAACAGCTCTAATGTGTCTAGAATTTTGGGCTGGGGTGTTTGGGCCAATTGCTTTGAGTTATCGGGTAATGGTAATTTATCTATTCCAACAAAATTGGGCTAGGCCCATTTCATCATTGCCCCAAATGTTAGAATCAAATGTCACAAATGACATCAAAATTCCAACAAATCTCCCCTTTGATGCCAATGTCATAAACCACCAAACACATTAGTGATTCATAACACCAACACCAAGAAGGTTAGTACCTGCACAACACAAAGTTAACCGGTATCAATCTTTAGAATTTGCAAATATGATTTAAACTTGGAAAGAGGTAATACCTTTGTTTCCATATCCGCGGGATTGAATTGTGTTGGAATTTTCTCAAGTAAAATAGATTCTTTATGAACTATATCTCTAATGAAATGCAGCATAACATCTATATACTTAGTTCTATCATGAAAAACAAGATTTTTGCATAAATGTATAGCACTTTGACTATCACAATATACCACAACAAGTTCATGCAATTCATTTAATTCACATAACAAACCTTTAAGCCACAAAAACTCTTTTATAGCTTCAGTAGCATCTACATAGCTTCAGTAGTAGATAAGGCAACAATAGACTGCAATTGAGACTTCCAACTAATGCAAGTACCACACAAAGCAAACACATATGTAGTTGTAGATTTCCTAGTATCCTTATTACTAGCATAATCAGAATCCACATACCATTTCAACACAACACCCTCTTTACAATGTTTAAAGTGCAATCCTAAGTCAGCAGAACCTTTCAAATATTTTAAAAGCCATTTTAATGCCGTCCAATGATCAGGACTAGGGTTTGCCATAAATCTACTCAAAATGTTAATAGCATGGGCAACACCAGGTCGAGTACACACCATAGTATACATAACAGATCCAACAGCATTAACATAAGACACATTTTGCATGTATTTAATATTAGATTCATCATGTGGACATTGTTCTTTACTCAACTTAAAATGACAAGCAAGAGGCAAAGTAACAGGTTCAGAATCATGCATAGCAAATTTAGATATCACCTTTTTTCACATAGTCAGATTGAGTTAAAAGAAGAGATTGTTGTGGTCTATTTCTTTTAATATCCATACCTAAAATCCTTCTAGCATGTTCTAAGTCTTTCATTTCAAATTCAGCACTCAAAACCTTTTTAATGTCATTTATATCACCCATTTTATGTCCAACCAACAGCATGTCATCAACATACAAAAGTAAGTAAACAATCACATCATTCTTATCATTTGTTTTAAAATAAAGACAATGATCAAAGGCACTTCGCACAAAGCCAATAGAAGACACATAATTGTCAAATCTAATATACCATTGCCTAGGTGATTGTTTCAAACCATACAAAGATCGATTAAGCAAACAAACATAATTAGGCCTTTTAGAATCAATAAAACCATGAGGTTGTTTTATATAAATTGTTTCATCCAAGTCACCATGCAAGAATGCAGTTTTAACATCCATTTGTTTAAACTCTAAATCATATTGAGCAACCAAAGCAAACATGACTCTTATAGTAGTATATTTCACAACAGGAGAAAAAATTTCATTATAATCAATACCAGATTTCTGTGTAAACCCCTTTACAACAAGTCTAGCCTTAAACCTAAGAGGCTCTTTAGAAGAACTATCATCCTTAATAGCATAAACCCACTTACAGTCTACCAAAGACTTATCCTTAGGTTTAGGAACTAATTTCCAAGTATTGTTCTTCATAAGAGACTTTATCTCTTCTTCCATAGCACCAAGCCACTCATTTGATTGTCGACAACTCACAGCCTCCTCATAAGTTTTAGGCTTCTTAAATGCTAAGTCTTGATAAGACAAAATAGCAAATGATTGATAATCGCTCATCCTCACGGGCTTTCTAATCTCCCTCCTAGCTCGATCACGAGCAAGTTGGTAATCACTTAGAGGACCAACCACATTACCTACTAAGTCACGTTCACCACCTTCAACAGGTTCATGAGAACCAGTGACACCATCATTCTCCCCCTCAACCTCATTCTCAGCTTGTTTCTCCTCAACAAGTCCAGGAGAATGATCCAATCTCGCTTGCATTCTAGTCTCCTCATCATCGTCCCTTTCGGGTACATCACTAGAAACTTTCTTACTCAAATAGGGCATATCAACTTCATTAAAAGTCACATTTCTACTAGTTATCATTTTAAAACCTTTCTCATTTCTCACCCAAAGTCTGTATCATTTCACTCCCTCAGGATACCCCATGAAAACACATTTCTGAGATCTAGGCTCTAACTTGTCTATACTTTGGTGAGAGTAAACAGCACACCCAAAAGTCCTCAAAGTAGTATAATCAGATAATCTTCCTGACCATACCTCTTCAGGTGTCTTACCATCTAAGACACTAGAAGGAGTTCTATTCACAATGTAAACCGTTGTCATAACAGCCTCACCCCAAAGAACTTTAGAAACACCAGAACTAATCATCATGCATCTAACCTTATCAAATAAAGTCCTATTCATTCTTTCAGCAACTCCATTTTGTTGAGAAGTATAGGGAACAGTCTTATGCCTGAGAATCCCATCATCTCTACACAATTGATCGAATTCAGAATTACAAAATTCTAAACCATTATTCGTTCTTAAAACCTTTATCTTTTTATCCGTTTGATTTTCAATTAAAGTTTTCCAATTTTTAAACTTTTCAAAAGTATCTGATTTTTTTAAAAAGGAAAATTCAAACTTTTCTTAAAAAATAATCAATTAGTGATAAAAAAATATTTGTTACCACCTCGAGTGGTAGTAGATGATGGACCCCACATGTCAGAATGAATATACTTAAGGATAGAAGCAGTTTTATGCTGACCAGTATTAAAATAAACTCGATATTTTTTTCCTAATGTACAGTACTAACAGAATGGCACCTTAGAAATCACATCCTTACCAAATGCCCATCTCTTGCTCAAAATATGTAAGCCTTTCTCACTCACATGAGCTAACCTATTATGCCACTTCAGAGTAGAATCAATCTTAGCACTAGAGGATTCAACAATGTGACTCCGAACTACACTGGCTCTGGTGACATATATACCGTTCCTCTTGGTGGTTTAAAGATAACCGAGGAACCTTTAATTATTTTCAAAAAAATCATCACCAATCCGGCCTTGAAGGCCAATGTCATCTAAATTACCCATTGAAATCAAATTTCTATTCAAATCAAGAATATACCTTACCTTTTCTAAGGTGAAGGTATATCCATTGTCAAACTTCAAAGTCACATTGCCAATTCCTTTAATGCTACAAGCTGCATTGTTACCCATAACCACCTCTCCTCCATCAAGATCCTTAAAGTTCTCTAACCAAGGTCTTCTAGAGGTCATATGGAATGTACACCCTAAATCCAGAATCCATTCACTATCCTGATCACTGTCATCCACATAGTTGACAGTATTCAAATCAGATGTAGGTTCTGTCACCACATACACATCAACAATGATCTCATCTAGGGGTTCAACAACATTTCCCTCATCCACTCTCGTCTCTCTCTGTTCATTTTTCTTCTTGTAACAGTCCTTTATATAATGTTCTGTCTTACCACATCCATAACACTTCCTATTTTCATTTCCATTTCCACTTCCACTTCTAAACTTAGATCTAGATCTCCCATTTCCATTCTTCTTGAAATTGTTATAATTGTTACCTTGGTAATTCTGACTATTGACTTGCCTAGTCATAGGTCTACCTCTCATAGACAAACTCTCAAAATCCTCCCCATTTCTATCAACCTTAAGTTCTAATTCTTTACTTCTCAAAGAATTGATCACTATGTCAGGTGTTAAGGTATCTCTGCCATACTTAATAGCCGACTTAACATCCTTATAGACATCAGGTATAACATTCAAAAGGATAACAGCTTTGTACTCATCAGAAACTTTATCCCCAGCATTAGTGATAACTTGAACTAACTTATTAAAAGTATCAAGATTATCATCTAAGTCCTTAGACATATCAATCTTAAAGTTAAAGAACATCTCTAAAAGGAAGATCTTATTAGGCAGACTCTTAGATATATATTGTTCTTCTAATCTATTCCACAAATCCTTAACACTATCTTGCTTACCAATTTTTCTCAAAACTTGATCAGACAAATGAAGGATAATAGAAGTATATGCAAGTTCATCAGATTCACTCTTTTGATCACCAGTCATAGTAACAGGATATTCACCAGTAATAGCCTTAGCAACTTTATGTTGAACTAAGACCCCTATCATTTTTTGTTGCCAAATGGGGAAATCCCCTTTTCCATTAAAAACTCCAAGTTCAAATGTTGCCATTGTCATTTGAAGTTTTTAATCAACGCAAAAAATCTTTGAGGTCACAGTTCAAGAAAAAGGAAAAAAAACAGAAAGCTGATATCTCATTCAACAATTTAATATCACACAAATCATATTGCTATCAAATCATGAATGAATAATATCAACCTGAAAATGGGCTATCAACACAGTGAAAATAACTATCAATGTTATTTAGCAGTTTTAATAGACTCAAAGAATCAATAACAGATTAACAGTGAGATTAAAACAAACTAACAACCACAAGAATTCACAAAGAATAAAAGCTAATATATCAAACTAATTGAAAAACTGAGATATCAACAACTAACAGTGGTTTGAGACAATTTAAAGATTGCAGTGAATTGAAAACAAATTCAGCAGAATGTTTAAACGGTCAAGCAATTTCATGTATTCACATAGAATTAAAGAACTAACACCAATAACAAATGATAATCGGAGAAACATGGAGAAATCAACCAATGATCAAGATCTAATGATAATAGAATAAGTAGAGGAGATAGAAATTTTATCACCAAACGAGTTTACGAAGAACCAATCACAGGCAGTGTCGAGGAAAAACAGCCCTCAACTAGCACGAAGCCTAGCTCCAATCAACAATTCACAAAGAATCAATTTCCCTCGCAAGAAACACAAGAAGAAAATTGATTAGTAGCCAATTTCAAAAAAAAAAAAAAAAAAAAAAAGAATTAGGGTTTCTGTAATTGAAAAACGATTTTGAGAATTCAACTGGAAATCAATTACCCAGTGTCAAAACCACTAATCGAAGCCTCAAGAACGCCTTATAGCTGTTCTGATACCACTTGTAAGGCTAATTGCACAACGGAAGTCAAAAAACCAACAATTACAGAACAAATCTTGCAGCCAAGAAACGAATTCTCATTGCATTTTAGAGCTCAGAATATTCACATAGACATTGTACCCTTCTGTTCAAAGTAATAGCCACAAACTACCCCAAATCCCTAGTCTAAAAAACACCAGTAACTCAATGGCTCGAGACAAATTGCACGGCCAAACCGGACAGCCCACTCATTTTTCCACACAACCACTAAGGCCACTAATCACAAAGATCAAAGATTAAAATCACAAGTTAAAATCTACTCAAGATTCACAAAGAAAAGAAGGAGAAGAGAGTTACGAAGAAGCTCTCGAAAGGAATCGTCAGAAAACTTCCCTGACACACGATAATAAGAGAAATGAATAGATTTTTCAAATAATGGATGCTTCAGTAGCTTTATAATGGCCCAAGTAATGGGCCAAATTATGAGCCCACAATTCAACCCTTGTAGTCACGGACCAGAGCAGCTCTAATGTGTCTAGAATTTTGGGTTGGGGTGTTTGGGCCAATTGCTTTGAGTTATCGGGCAATGGTAATTTATTTGGGCTAGGCCCATTTCATCATCGCCCCAATTGTTAGAATCAAATGTCACAAATGGCATCAAAATTCCAACAGTTTCGATTTTTTCAATTTTGTTAAGTTTTATGTTTTCGATATAAATAAAATAAATATCGGAGTTATGAACAGATATAAATAATTCGCTCCGTTTGTGAAATTAAAATGGAAAGATTTATAAAAAAAAATTAAGTTTCCTCTAAATTATCGTTATTATCTTTTCTTTGGAGACTCCAGCCTCCTCATGCGGAGACACCAACTCCGTTGTGAAATTAAAATGGAAAGATTTATAAAAAAAATTAAGTTTTCTCTAAATTTTCATTATTATCTTTTCTTCCTAATGTTTTTTAATTTGTTCAAGCTATTAAATTATAGGCATTGAAGTATATCACATTTGCTTCGCTGTGCGAAGCAAACTCTCCGCGTGCAGAGGCACCACGGAGGTTGGTGCCTCTGCATGCGGAGGCCAGAGTCTCCGCGTGTGGATGTTACTCTCCGTTGCGGAGACTGATGTCCCCAATCCTAAATCTACTACAAAATTCTTTTTTTTGCCCTTCAAATTTTTTTTTTTTTTTTAAAGTTTTTTGCTCCATTCCACACCTACATATAATAAATTCAAAATTTATTTCGTGTCTCCGCACCCACGTCTTTTTTATGTCCTTTTTTCTTTTAACAAAAATTCTATTTATTTACATTTTACACAAACTATAAATATAATTTCATTTATTAATAATTTAATTAAAAAATATTAGAAAAATATTCAATTCCATATATACATTAAAATCAAAATTCCTTTCGGGGGCAACACGTTGCCCCCGAGCCCACACGAGGGGCGTTGTCCCCTTGACTTTCGCGACCTGACCGGACATGTTGATCTCCGTCAAGGCGTTGTCCCCGAACCCCCACGAGGGGCATTCAACCCCCCGCGACTTGACCGGACAGGTCGATCTCTGTCGAGAGCGTTGCCCCCAAACCCCCACGACCTGACATGGCAAGTCGATTCCCATCAGAGGTGTTGCCCCCTGAACCCTCATAAGAGGCGTCACTTGTCAATTCGGTCAAAAAATATGTACCTTACTTGAATTTACGTCATATATTTCGATTTTTTATTTTATTATAATTTTCTTTATTTGTCATATTTTTATTCATTCCTCATTTTGACCATATTTAATTTGTTTCCAATTTCGTTTAGGTTACAAGATATTATTCTCAAAGTAAAAATATTAACATTTTCAACATCAATTGAACTATGCTATCTTCATGTATGATGATATTTTTGTTCTTCTTTTTTAGATTTTGTAGATTAGAGTTTTTAGTTAGGCTTTGTAATTTTTTCCATAGAGTTTTTATTGTAATATTTATTATTTAACTATTATTGACAAATTGTACACTCTAATTTATGTTTATTTTTCTCCTGTATATAATGTCCAATTGTAATTGATTACAGTAGTGCAATCTATCTTATATAAGTTTCTCCAATTGAACTATTCAAGTTTTTAATTATAATATAGGTTTATGTAGTACGTTTATTACTTTCGATTTCTCACACCTAATTTCATAATGTTCTTCTCATTAATAAAAAAAATTGTTTTGAACTCTTTGTACATATTTTTACTTTAATATGATTTTTGTTCATTAATATTGTGCAAGGTCTGACTGCTATCCATCTCTCGAATTTTCTTCTCTTCGTTTCAATTGGGTGAAAATGTAAAAATTTCTTCTATTCTACAAATTTAGCTTTATTCGATAATGTTCAATTAGTCTTTACTTGTTGATAGTAGCATATAAAAAATGTTTATAATTTTCTTTCGCTTTCATTTCATCAATATTTGGCACAGCAACTTCAATATTTATTACTATTGCATTGAATTTTACAATTTCATTACTTGACTTTAAATTTATGCATTTTACAAATGTTATACTAGAAATTTATGACTTTTATCTATCAATTTTATTTCACATTGTGCTAAAGTCGGTATTATTATTATTTGTTAATTGTTCGACGAATAAAATATTTTCTATTTTATTTAGATAAGTGGTATTTATTGTCCTAATGAATTCTCTGAAAATTGGTAATGAAGAGCCCGAGTTAATTAATCTTGAAAGTATTTTCGAAAGCACAAATAAATCATATAATGTTTTTATTCGCCAACAACAAAATCGAAGGCAGACGAATAGGAGGAATCGAGTTCAAACCGTAAGTATTGATCATCGTAAAAGGATAAATGATCATATGTTATCTCAAAATAATAATTCTGATGTTTGTTATGTGCATGAATCTATAATACATTCTTTTTCTGAAGGTTCCACTTCAAATGAAGAATTGATTGATGTTTTTGATTATGAATTATGTGGAAGTTTTAACTTGTTTAATATACCAACTACTGCATATGTGTTACCAACATGCAATTATTGTAAGTATTGTAGTGCGTGAAAATTTCATAGAAAAACAAAAGGTTTTTGTTGCTGTGATGGAAAAGTAGAATTTTTTATACCCGATTCACCAAATGAACTGTACAATTTATTTATTTCCAAAGAATCTACATGTACGAAATTCAAAAAACTTCCACGTGGATATAATTACCATTTTGCATTCACTTCATTTGGTATGAAGTACGACAAGGAACTCTCTAAATCATACCTAGGTATTTACACATTCAGACTTCAAGGACAAATATATCATTATGTAAATCAACTTATGCCACAAAATAATACGCCAAATTATATGTAATTATATTTTTATGATACAGATGATGGAATTCAAAATCGTATAAAAATTTAGTAGAATCTATTTTGATTCTTCTAATTGAAATCTTAAAAGGAAATCCGTATAGCATATTCTTTAGGTCTTTAAGTAATATAACTAATTTGTACGACCATCGAATACAAATAAGATGTCACCCCGGACTCGATCAGAGAGTTTTCAATACTCCTTTAGCCTCTCAAGTAGCTGTTGTATGGGTTGAGGATGATGAGAATGCAAACAATCATGTTTGTGATATTACTATATATGATCATTCTGGTGATTCGCATAGAGTTCATTATTATTATGGTTGTTATGATCCTTTACAATATCCTTTGCTTTTCCCATTTGATGAATTTGGTTGGCATGAAGGCATTGAAAGATATAAACACACATCTTCTCTACCTGAGAATTTGGTTGACCATGTTGCTGTTCCTAAAATAATAAATTCTACAGCTCAAATTATTGAAAAAGAGGCTGAATGTTTGCTCATATACTTTCTCATATGTTTTCTAATTTTAAAAATATAGATGTTTTATTAATTATTAATTACATATAAAAATTGTTCCATTTTCTCTCATGCAGTGTTTCATAAAATAAAAAACGATATCATGTTTCATGTCGTGAATATTATGCATACAAGCTACAAATTAAGCCTACTGGTAAGTTTGTGTTGCTTCACACCGTAGACTTTTTCAGTAATATGTTGTAGATATGTATGTTAAGATTAAAACAGCCAGATTATATTACTTTTGTAATAACCAAAAATAAATTTGTGCTGAATTTTATCAATGTATTGTAGATAATGTCGAAAACGGGGAAACAAGAGGGTACAAAATTGGAAAGAAATTTATTTCTTGTGGACCTAGAGATATGTTAAGGAGATACCTAACTGCTATGGTTCTTGTCCAACATTTTGAAAAACTAGATATATTCTTAACTATAACATGTTATTCGAATTGGCCAGAAATTAAGCAAGGATTGAAACATAATGATGAAGTTCAAAATCGATTGGATCTAACTGCACGTGTATTTAGAGCAAAATTAAAAGAACTTAAATGATTTGTACAAGAATAATATTTTTGGTCCTGTTGTTGCTCATATGTACATGATTGGATTCCAAAACAGAGGGCTTCCTCATGCACATCTATTGATAATTTTTAACTGTGGCCATAAGATTTCTTCCGCTCAACAAGTTGATAGGATAGTATCTTGTGAGATTCATGATAAAAACATGTGCCCCCATCTTTATTCAGTTATTGTAAAGCATAATATGTATGACCCTTGTGGAAATTTTAATCCCAAAAATGTATGCATGATGACAAATAGTGGTTGTAAGAATAAATATTCGAGGGATTATTGTAATAGTACTATATTTGGAGATAATTCATACACATCGTATAGACGTCGTAATAATGGTATTAGTATTAAAATTAGATGTCAAATGTTAGACAATCAATGAGTTGTACCATATAATCTTTATTTAAGTGCAAAATTTGACTGCCATATCAAAGTTGAAACATATTCTTCTATTAAAACTGTAAAATATTTGTACAAATATGTATACAAAGTACACGATCGTATTAATTTTTTCGTTAGCAAAGATGAAAAAGAAAAAGAGATTGATGAAATATCTGCTTATCAATCTGCTAGATTGATATCTCCACCTGAGGCTTTGTGGAGGATTTTTTTCATTCAATTTGTCAGAAATCTATCCGACTGTTTATTCTTTACAACTTCATATCGAAGATCATCAACAAGTTACATACAAAAATACGGATGGTTTATCTACTATTATTGAGAATGAAAACAAAAGAAGAACAATGTTAACTGAATTTTTCCGATTGAATAAAGCAAATGAATTTGCCCGAATGCTTTTGTATCGAGATATCCCAACATATTTTGTTTGGAATGCAAATAACAAAATTTGGACTCCCAGAAAGAAACAGATTGTTATAGGACGAATTGTCTCAGCGAATCCATCTGAAGGAAAACGATATTTCCTTCGCATTCTTCTTAACCATATTAGATGACCAACATCATTTGACGATATAAGAACTTTCAATGAAATAACCGTTGGTACATTTCGAGAAGTAGCACTTTTACATGGTTTATTAAGTGGAGACAATCGTTGTAAAGAATGTCTATCCGAAACTATTATTTACGAAATGTCTTTTTCTTTAAGACGACTTTTGGCTACACTTCTTACACTGTACAATCCTAATTATCCAAAGTTACTGTGGGATAAATTTAAATATTATATGATGGATGATTACGTACATCAAAATATACCGATTGAAGTTGTTGAAATACGAGCTCTGGAGGATATAAATTCTATTTTAGAATCCCTGGGTAAAAATATAAATGATTATGGAATCGTTCCGTTTAATGTAAATATAGATGAGGATGAAAGGTTGACAAAAATGATTGCAGAGGAAACAATTAACTTGGATATTCAAGGAAACTTTGCTTGTGCCACAACGTTAAATAAAGAACAACAGTTTGCATAGATATGATTATGGAAAAAGTAAAATCTGAATCAAGTGGTGCTTTCTTTATCGATGGTCCAGGAGGGACATGTAAGACTTTTTTATACAAAGCACTCTTAACTGGTGTAAGGTGTCGACATTTAATTGCTCTGGCAACTGCATCATCTGGAGTAGCTATATCTTTATTACCTGGAGGTCGAACAGCTTATTCGAGATTTAAAATTCTTTTGGAAACAGTTGGAGAAGTCAACTGCTCTGTTAGCAAACAATCGACTTTGGGAACTTTTTTGAAAATGTCTAGGCTAATAATTTGGGATGAGGCACATATGGTAAATCGCTGTGCTATTGAAGCTGTAGACAAAATTCTTAGAGATATTACTGATTGTAACTTGCCTTTTGATGGAAAAGTGATCGTTTTTGGAGGAGATTTTCGAAATGTTTTACTAGTTGTACCGAAAGGAAAAAAAGAAGACATAATGAAAGCTAGCATAGTTTTCTCAAATCTATGGCCTTTATATATACATCTACCATTAGTTGAGAATATGAGAGCAAAGTACGATTCCACGTTCTGCGATTTCTTGCTTAGAATTGGAGATGGAACAGAAAAAAAAAACATACTTGTAAGTGTATTAAGCTGCCAAATAGTATAATTTTAGCATTTGAAAACGAAATCACGTCTCTGAAAACTTTGATACATTGTGTTTTTCCAAATATAAAAGCTTATGCTGATCATTTACATACAATGGTAAATCGTGTTATTCTTACGCCTACAAATGAATATGTTGACAATATTAACAAATTTCTGCTTGAACAAATTCCTGGTCAAAATTTCACGTACTATATTTCGATGAAGCAATTGAAAAATCAGAACAGAGCGTGTAAGAAGATTTCTTGAATACTTTGATATCAAATGGTATTCCACCACATGAATTGAAACTTAAGGTAAATTATCATGTAATATTATTGCGGAATATTAATCATTCTAAATGGTTATGCAATTGAACACGTCTTACTTGTCAAAAATCTGAGAGAAACGTTATTCTTGCTGAAATCACAATTGGTGAATATCGTGGAAAATAATTTTTTCTACCAAGAATTCATTTTATATTCCTTAAATCTGATCGAACCACAATTCCATTTAAAATGACTCAATTTCCAATTAGGCCGTGCTTTGCAATGACGATAAATAAAGCTCAAGGTCAAACACTTGATTTTGTTGGTTTGTATCTTCCAGATCCAGTTTTCTGTCATGGTTAGTTATATGTAGCGTTGTCAAGAGCAAAAACAAGCAAATCTCTAAAATTTTTACTGAAACCATCAACTACAGATACTTCGCACAACTCATGTACTGAAAATGTTGTCTATAAGGAAATTCTTTCTTTTATACATTCATAGAACAACCTTCTCACATGTATATTTTATGATATTTGAAACATTATTCAAATTTCTTACCATTCAGTATTTTCATAACTTATTTCGTATATTTATAAAACAGTATTTCAATATGCAGAAAATAATATTTTTCATTTTATATACAGGTTATCAGAAGTTCTATTGATATTATTCAAAAGTTCATATATATTCTCTACAGTGTCCGTATATTTCACATGTATGAATTCATCATTTTAAAATAAAATATAAATTTTTTTATTAAGAGATCTAATACACTATGTCACTATATTTTTCCAACATTTGTATAGTTCTCAAATAACAATTTTCTATTGTTTTTTTACACTACCTACCACAATTTCCTGCAAATAAAATATTAATTCATCCACAAAAGATGTCATATCAGTGTAAGTGGTGATACCATCACACATGTCCTTTCTGAGTAAGTTTTGTATCCATACAATATCCATTGAACTTTTAATATGTTTAATATAGTAAGACTAAAGAATAAAAACATCTACACAATGGTGTTGTAGATAGTGATCTCTGTGTTTCTCTTATTTCATTGCCATATATGTACTATTATTTACCATTTTGCAAATTCCTCCGACTCCATTTTTTGTTTGTTCACGGCAACTTTAATGTAATATAAAAATTTTCTTATATGGAAACTGATTTTGTAGGTACTTGATCTATGTGATCCTCTATGCAAATTAATGAAATAAGTTAATATATTACCTCAGTTTTTAGGATTTGCAGTTCAGTAGATTCCTCAAGTATGGTTAGTTTGTTCAGAATGTTTTTCATTACTTTAGTCAAATATATTCATTGACATTTTATTATATGATTGGATACAGGGTTTCTCTTACTAGTAAGAGTCCCATCTTCTCGAGGCATCCACGATTAGTGTATTCGTATAATTTGTAGTCCATTAAGATCTTTTAATGTTAGCATGTTACACAGAGCGTGTCTCCGTAGAGTACAAGGGAATGAAACATCGAAGTTCATTCCTTATTTTAAGCCATGTATAATACCTCAAAAAGGTAGAGTTGCTTCAGGTTTCAAGCTTGTGGAGGCCGAAAAGCATTAAACCTGCTTGTATGTATGCAAAGGAAAGAACGTTATTCATGTGAAAGAGGCAAATTTTATGTTTCTCACTCTTTCTGATGATGATTCATCATAAAAATCTTTTTCCTAACGGCTTCTTATACTTTGAACAATTTGTAATCTACTTGATCGTCACCCAGTCATCATGACATCTTTATTCTCGATACCAAGTCTAAAATCTTTCAGTTCAACGACTCCAACTCATGTATTCAAAAAATAGCTAAAGCACTGGAAGTTGTTCAGTACATTAAAAATACATATCATGATAGGAAGTGTGAAGTACCAGCCATTGGTAAGCATATTTCTAATTAAGTGATTAGATATCAATTTCTAAATGAGCATTGCATTATAGCTTCTTTCTTCCTACTATGCATATGATGAAAAATTAATGACTGATGCAGACACTTGTGAGTTTTGCGATATGTTTGGTGGTTTTGCTCCACTTCCGAGGAAAACAACGGCTGAGTTTCATGGAGCTTGGTGCAACAATACGCATCCCTTTGGGCTCCACCTGTTCCACATGCCCCGATATGACGTCAATGTTATGCACTATTGTTCTTTGCTAAAGACGAATTAGTTCAAATCAAATGGATATGATTTATTATGTTTCCCTGTTTAGAGTAATAGTATACACATAATAATTTTCTTTGTGAACTCTATTTAGTATTTTGCATATGAAAGAAGAATTAAAATAAGTAATCAACTATTTCTTACTTGCTGCTCCTTCTTTATTCACATTTTTAATTCACCCTTACATTTATATAAAACATAATTTATTTTACACAAATGTGTATATGGAAATTTTGTAATACACATCTCCCATCAATTATTAATATTTAACATGCTAACATTACCTTCAAAATAACGAATCTTGTGCCTTGCACGGGCATGAGACTAGTTTTAAGAAAAAGAACCATTGTCATAGATGACCATAAGCCCTTTAGGTGAATTTCAACCAATTCTTTTGATTTTATATTAAGTTAAATTAAGGGGCGTGATGATTTATTAAATTTATTTTTCAAATATATCGGTACGAGAAAAGCTTTCCCAAAAAAAAATATAAAAATAAAATATAAAATAGTATTTATACATATTATTTTAGAGGTTAAAAGGGTAATTTATGGCTTCGAAGTGTGTCCAATTTTAAACAATTTTTGGCAGAATTCTTTAATTTTTATTTTCAACATCAAGTTCAGCTACAAATCCCGGATAAAATAGAGAAACATAAATCAAATCATTTTCCAAGCTTCGGCTTGGTCCAAATTTTTTTCGTCTGACTCCATGTGTGCACCAAAATCGGTAGTTTCGATTTCACAGTTTTTATTTACAATCCTATTAGAGATACAGATACCTACTAGAAAGCATTGCATTGCATATACACTTTTTGCAAGTGCATACTCGCCGGATGTGGATGTAAATAGCCTATACAAAAGTGCAGTAAACTTTTTGACCAACTTTTGAAGACTCTATTATACTCGAGTAATGCTATTTATAGAGCCACTATCGTAGTCTTAAGTTATTAAATGCATGCAACATAGAATGATCACGGTAGTCTTTCACTATGAATAACATTGTTCATTATACTAGACAGGGGTCACTCATTGAAAGGGATGCAATCTTCGAGAGAAACAACCCTACATGCGCATAAATTCTAGGATCTTGCATCTAAATAGAGGAATTGAAGATTTCAAAGATAAGTTAGACGAAGGCTTGAAGATACCACATATGATTTTCAATGATTTCTTTCTTTTATCCTTTAAATCTCGATCGGTTACGTAAAATTCATATGATTTAATATGTTTGTGTAAATTGACAAAGCTAAATTATTTAATTAGGATGAATAATGTAAAATAATTTGTTTTTTTTATTTCAATTTTCAAGTTTTGACTCTAATATTAATTCATGTTGAATATTACCATTGCTTTGATTGCTTTTCATAAAATTGGCCAGTTTATGATTTTTTCTCAATTTATGTGTAAACTGAGAGGTAAAATACCAATTAATTTAGCACTAGATAAAATCTATTAATTGAGATAGGAGATAGAGATTTAATAAGTTTGCATGTTTAAGTTGAGAGAGTTTATTAAATAATTGTGATGATTTCGATTGACACTGGAAATAATTGTCAAAGCTCGACACTCGAAATTAAATCAAATAACTATAATGAAATCGTGAATCCTAACACTCTCAAATCATCGAAATCTCTTTGATCACTTCCACATATTTTTGCTGAATTTTTAGTTTAATCAAACTATAGTTATAATAATCACTAAACCATTTTTTTTTTTTTTTTGTTTTTAACTTGTCCAAGTAAAATATATGATTAATTAGATTAGTAATCAATAACACAATCTTCTTGGAAACGATACTAAATTTCACTAATATACTATTTGTCGCCACATCGTTCACTTATAATTTAGGCGAAATTCAGGCGAAGAAGACCCGTTAATATACTCTCAAGTAATATTTACATTTTAGATAGATATGCAAAGGCCATTTTTTAATTTATTAATTTTTTCCTTTGTTAGCTATGGCACGTCGTGACAGGTAACAAAATCGTTATAGGGACTAGATGGCAGTTCTCGATATTGCTGTGAACTGAAAGTAGCAATCGCATTGGGAGTGATATCAAGACGAGGCATGAGCCCACACCTTCTCTTTGCACCCATTTCTACTACTTGTCTTGCAATGATTTGTACAAGGACGGTGCATATCAAATAACTAAAATGTGGTAACATTAGAATGCACGAATATCATTGTATATGAGATAAAGGCAATTGTTGAAGCTATTTACCTCAGACATCTATAAATAAAACTATAACTACGTTTTAGGAAATTCTTTTGCTGCTAATGACATCTTGGAAGCGCTAGGATTAGTGTCTGTCGATGGACTCGTTCTTTTTCTAGCTAAGAATTATTTTGTTACACATACCCATATATGAAAAATACAATATACATGGATTCTCTTTAGGTACATGAGGATCGTGTAGCCCAAACACAAAACGAAAAGAGAAGTGACACAAAATATAAGACAGACGTCAAGACGTATATATTTATCATTTTCAATATTCAAGAAAACCCCAGATAGTTTATGATAATAAGGTGATGTTAGGCAGCACGGCAGAGGGTGAAGTTCCAAAATCAAATCCCTGATTAAGAAAAGCACTGGCAATCCACAGCTTCAAATTTGGCAAGTTCATGTCCACCTCGCTGTCTCTTACCTGTTTGACATTCATTCATTCATTACCAGTTTCAATATATAACTAAGAAAGAAAACTAAGTAAACTGTAAAGTTTGTCTAGTTAATAGAATGCTTACATGCAAAGTGAATGTCATAACAAAATTATCAGCAGACGTAGCTATATTGGAGCTTTGAACATTGAAGCTTATAAGGGATTCAAGGGCCTTGAAGAGGGACACTGCAACACCTTTATCTTTGTTGCAGACTAATCTCACATAATACCCTCTTTCCTCAACTTGAATTACATTCATCTGCAAATATTTATTTTATAGATGAAATTTTGATTCCATTTGATAATCTTTTTAAGGATTTTTTTTCCCTGTGTGTCCAAAGGCATTAATTATTAAGCGCGTAAAGCGTAATACCTTCAATATCTTCTTGATTATAGGATAGAAATTTGTAGCGTTCATCTTGTTGATAGTTTGAATATTTACCCCTTGACATTTATCCCCTCGTGTCAAGGATGATTCGAGACTTGCTACCTCAGCTTTTAGCTTCTTGGCTTGCATTTGCAACTCTTGCAAATATGCTACAGCATCTCCGACTATTGAAGCTTTATCCATCTACATACACCGATGGAGCATCATCACAAAAAGTTTACGCTTCACCAAACCTCTGTTTGGCAAATTTACAAATGGTTTATAAATTTGAATGAGAAGTAGTCATGAGCGCCTGATTGGAATTAAAATTTGACTTTGACTAAATTTATAAATACAATCCAAACATAGGCTAAATCTAAGAAAGCATACAATTTATAGTTAATATCTATCCAAAGAGGAAAAATCTTTGTGTGCATAACATCCCTCATTCAAAGATCATTAGATGTTGACAATTCATTACTTGATCATATCATACCTAATAGCGTGCGTACTTACGAAGGATTAAGAGTATGATAAGTAATTATTATGTCTAATTATGCTTGTATAAGTTGACATTTGAGAGAGAGAGAGAGAGAGACCTTGGTGATGTTAGGAACCAAGGAACGCAATGCGTAGAGCTTTTCCTTCATTCGACCTCTCCTTCTTCGTTCTGAAATCAAAGTTCTCGATCTATCAGCTTTTTTGTTCCTCTTGGTTGACTTGGTGGTGGTGGTTGCCGAAGATTCCTCCTCGTCATTTTCCTGTTCCACTGCCTTCGTGTCCTGGGGGAACGAATCAACCACACAATCCAAATTAGGGTTAGTTGCAATGTCAAAATCGAACAACTCCACCGGGGCTGGTACAAATTGATTCTCAGCCAAACAGCCAGCAATGTGTAGATCATAATCATAGTTTTGGCTGAAATTAACAATAGGGTCTTCATTTTCACCCCTTACAAGTTCAATAAATGGATCAAAATTGGCTTCATCCAAGAAATCGATTAAGCCAAAATCTGTGACATTTTGAAGTGGAAATTGGGATGCCATTGTTTTTTTTTTTTTTCCTGACAATTTGATGATGAGAGGTGTATTTATTTGATATTTATAGAAGGTCAATAAGAACGGAATCGAATATGTTTCTGTTATTATATTTTAATCCATGAGGGAGTTGACAAACTAACGCAAATTAAAAGGAGATAATGTACCTTAAAAACTAGTTGTTTCTTTATTTATTATTTGAAGTTTTAGTTTATTCTGGCACTGATGATGATCTTTGATTCTCTAAGAGAGTATTATATGATATATATTGCAAGCCGCAAATATAGGCCTCACACAAACAATTTATGTTGTTAAATTTGGTGGTTGATGCAACATAAAAAATAACTATTATGTTAGGTTAAGCGATTCAGAATGAACCGCTCTCTGTTAATTTATTGAAGTTATGTGGCTCTCAATTCATTGACTTGTATATCATCCATAGTAACTAGCTAGGTCAAGCACTTAATATTGATTGTAATTACCTGCAACTCATCAATTACCAGGGGATAATCGCAGAGAATGAGAGAGATTAATCTGATCGAGTTTATCAATCGTGTTTGGATATTCTTCTTCTTTTTATTTATAAGTAAAAAATATTTACTTTGAAGTTGAGGGATTCAGAGACTACTTCAACTTTAAATAAAGAAATGGTATTTATTCTAAATCTTGTTTATTTATCTATAAGATTTATTATTATTATTATTATTATTATTATTATTATTATTATTTAAACTTATGATTTAGGAATATCATTTGGTTAAACTAAGGGTGGACAAAATTACCAAACCAGAACCAAACCAAATCGAGCGGTTCGGTTCGATTGTACAAAAAAAATTAATGATTGTGTTTCTTAGAATTGAGAATCATTTAGTTGTGATTTGATTTGGTTTTAGTTCTAAAATCAAGAACCATATTTAAAATTTATTAATTTTTATAATTTTTTTTTTTTACAAATTAGTGAATCACAATTTACATTTAAAAAAAATTCAAAATTCAATTAAAAATTAGGACAAAAAAATCATGTACCTTCAATTTCTCCTTTCTCATCGTGGAGACTAGAGACCTATACTCTAATTCATTTATCATTTTCTCTCATTTTCAATTTATACACCGACTCTCATATGGAGACCAATAGTTGTTGCCTACCGTCATGCTCACCCCCCACCATCGCATTGATTTCTAAAATTGAAGTATCAACCTTCAGTTATTCCTCAAAAATTCTCTTTTTTTTTTTTTTTTTTCCTCTCAATTAGTAATAGAATTAGAACCAAATCAAACCAAACAA
The DNA here is from genome assembly GCA_019097785.1 of Fraxinus excelsior. NCBI lineage: Eukaryota > Viridiplantae > Streptophyta > Magnoliopsida > Lamiales > Oleaceae > Fraxinus > Fraxinus excelsior. The sequence goes on from CM032624.1 coordinate 6,079,986, forward strand.
CAACCAAATGGTTCGATTTCAGTTTGGTTTGGTTTGGTTCGTATCTCTAAAAAAATCATTGGTTCATGATTCAATCCCCCCCCCCCCCCCCTTTAATTATTGACTTTGGCCTTTTTTTTTCCCCACGACTCTAATTCTGAGAGGTTGGAAAAATCGGTTTTTGTTAAATTTTTAGGCACTCGTAAACCACTCAAAACTAGTGTGGTGTAATCTAGAATATTGTCTTTAATTAATCCATCAAATCGATAGTCTTTAGCCGTTTATATTTCTCATTCTAAAACAATTATTTTCAAATCTACCCTAAAAATATGAAGCTTCGACAAAAAGAAAGAATTTCTTCTTCAAATAAATCGTTATCTCCCACAGTGGCGGATGTTGATATTTCGAGTAAAATATAAATTTTTTTTAACATGGGCTATCACTTTTTTGGAGGTAAATTTGATATCATACCCCACATAAAATTTTCTAATAAAATGATATAAATTATATTGAGAAATTTTTCGTGCAAAAATAATAAATATTAATGAAACATTTAAATTTTTTAAAGAAAAGATGAGTTAGACATCATTTTAAGACGTATGTTTGACACATCTTTAACTATTTTCGATATCTATTTGGATCATTCGATATGTCTATGATATAGTTCTCGAAATGGGCTTGAAATGACATTCGATTTGTAGATTCGGTCAGCGTACGATCGTCGGAGAGTTTGTATAGTTAATATGTTATCTAATTACTAGTTTGGAATGACATACTTTGACGAGTTATAATATTTGCTACAATTGATCGTTTTGCGCATCATTAACGTGGAAAACTAAACTGTGAGTGCTTCAAAATGGTATTAAGAATACAACATTTCAATTTCGTTTGGCATCCCGCAATGATCCCAAAAATAATAATAATAATAATAAATAAATAAATAAAGTTTTGCCCAAAAGTTGGGGGTCACGTGACCCATGCAACCCCTTGTGTCCGCCGGTGATCTCCGAATTTTTCAGAACACTCCGTTTCTTTCAAAATCCACTCTTTATATTGAATCATAAGGAGTGACGTACACATGTTCTTCATATTGTTTACACATAACTACATTTTTTAACATATGCGCATAAGTAACTTTACCATTTTGAAAAACTTTTAGAATCGTTCAATAATAAACTCCTAAACATGGGTTGAACCATTACAAGAGTCGCCACTAAAAACTACCAAAAATCGGACTACTCATAAATGTTCAAAATCGATACTTCAAAAAAATTCATAATCGGTACCCAAAACTCCCCAACAGGCCCTAAGAGTTGTGTAATTACTTGATGGTTCGTAATCCGTGACAAAATCATAGATTAAGACAGAATTAGACTATAACTAATCACATAAAATACAAAATGAATTGAAAATAAAAAGAGATGAGATTGAAGTTTCAACGTAATGCACTGCATTATCTACTTTATCTACTCGCAGAAGAGAATCTCAACTACCGTTTATATTATCAATGATTTTCTCATTGATCAAGAACAAAATCTAGTGCAGCAAACATATTTGTTTTAATTTTTTATTTGTTAGAATGTATGGCACATGGTGCGTGTGTGCTAAACTGTTGATTGACCATAGTAGCACGTGCCGTAATCGAGAAATACATTTAATTATTGTTTGATCCCATACATCCACAGGCATAGCTTGTGTCCTAATTCTTTAGCCCAGGCTTAAAATACACCGTTGATGTTGGGAATGGTTTGATTAATTCGATGCCTTGCTTGTTCACAATTTTTCTAATATTTCATTTGTTGTATTGTGCTCGCTCACCCGGTAATATTATTGTTCTACAATGATTGTGTAGAGTAATTAGAATTTGATTCTCTAGAGCATTATTAGCTTCGTTTATAAGGCTATTTCTTTTATAGAGAAGGTTCCATGTGACATTACTAATTTATTTTGTTATATATTAACTTCAATGGAGTAGTCATGTTGAAATTAATTTCAACCATACTCTCACATAGAGGTGTCAAGACGGACGGGCCGACCAGACTTGTGAAAATCGGCCCTGATCGACTCGGGACCGCGGGTCGACTCGTGACCAGAGCAGGCGGTTCACGGGTCAAGAAGGTGTGACTCGCGAGCTTCGTGGGTTGTACCTTCACGGACCGCGATTAACCGTGACCTGTGAAAAAAAAATAAAAAAAAATTAAATATTATAGTTAAGTAGGTGCTAACCTAATTGAGATGTACTTAAACTATAAATTATAGTAAAAGTTGGTACCAACCTAGTTGGGATATACTTATACTATAAATATTTGATAATAGTAATTAGAAATACATTTATTTGTTATTTGTTTAAGTTAAATTTAACTTTTCAGTTATAAATAATTCATGTAACATTAAATTTGAATTTTATGTAAACATTTCTTGGTATAACTATGAATTTATTATTTTGTTCAATTCTTAGTTTACATTTAAAAAAAAATTTTGCTATAAATATGAAAAATTCTATATTTTTATAATTTTATTTATACAATTATACGGGCCAAACCGAAACAAACCGTGACCCGCGACCCGCATGGGCTCGACCCGGATGAGTCAACGGGCGGGCCTGGGTTGCAGTCCAAAATTGTGGGCCGACCCGTAACCGGCCGGGCTTTTTTTTTTTTTTTTTCACTCGGGCCGTTATCGGGCTCATATGTTGACGGGCCGACCCGGATTAACACCTCTACTCTCACAGAATGTGTAGTTTTGGAATCGAGAAATGTATATATAAGAAAACTCGTAAGTTATTATCATTTTTCTACAAGTTTGCGCTTGTTTGAATAAAGATTTTTTGAGAAGTCGTCTTTAAATTGAAAATGAGTATATACAAAAAAGAAGTAATTCTCAATGAATCAAAATTGAACAAGGATACTACTATTATTATTAGGAAAAATTGCAGTCACGGTACCAAACTTTTTATTTTTTTTGCAGACTTTGTCCAAACCTTTGATTTGTGATACACACAGTACCAAACTTTTCAAAATGTAGCAGCTGGAGTCCAAATGGATGGAAACCATCCATTTGACCGTTAGTTGACCGAAATAGTAAAAATTGAACAAATGCAATAAGGACAAAATAGTAAATTTACAATTTTAATATAAAATATTATAATAATTAGAAAAACTAAAAACTAAAAACAAAAATGATTCTTCTTCTTCCTTAAACCATCCAACCGGTGTCGGTGCCGGCGTCGCCTCTTTTTCCTCAGCCCGTCTTCGTCGCTTCTCCGACCTCATCCTCCCGTTGCCACAATGTTGCTTAAAATTTCACTAATAGTTCAGTGACCATGATGAAATTTGAATGTTTGGCACTGTAGCTTTCCCAGCTTTCAACCAACACACCCACCCCACCAAATCGAACTCAAAATACAAAAATGGTGTTGTAAAAAACCCTAATTCGCACCGGAGTTTCTCTGATGAATCGTTTCATCAACCCGACTGTTAACAAGAACCCAATTCCCCACCACCGGAGTCTCGTCGGAGTCCCCCATTGATACCCCTCTGCAGCTGTTCCCCTTGTTCTTCATCCCTCAGTCTCCCACCTCCCTTCTACAGTTTCTGAAGCACCAAAACAATGTCAAATAATTTTATTTTTATCCAAACCAATTTGTCACATCAAAACAACCCCTTAACTTGACAAAACCCTAGCTCACCTGAACTCCTAAACAAAACCTTGTGCCTCCAGGATGAGAGACACAGATAGCCAAGATGTCGAAGCGATGTACGATGTCTTCTGATTAACGTTTCGATTTTTGTGTTTCTGGGGTGAGGTAGGGGTAGGGGGTTGAGGAAGAAGAAAAATCATTTTTGTTTTTTTTTCTTTTTCTAATAATTATAATTATTTTATATTAAAATTGTAAATTTACTATTTTGCCCTTATTACATTTGTTCAATTTTTACTATTCCGGTCAACTAATGGTCAAATGAATGGGTTTCCATTCATTTGGACTCCAGCTGCTACATTTTGAAAGATTTGGTACCATATGTGATACAAATCAAAGGTTTGGACAAAGTCTGTAAAAAAATGGAAGGTTTGGTACTGTGACTGCAATTTTCCCTTATTATTATTATTTTTTGAATAGGGGAGTTAAATCGAGGACATTTACCACATATAACAAATTATTTTTTTCGTCTTTTATAAGTTGAGAAACCGAAGGTAAGAGTTGTAAAGTTACAAGGGGAATTGGTTCATTATATGGTCCCTAGCCTATGGGATTGTGGAGAAAATAGTCTCTAACCTTCAAATCTCAGAAAACATTCCTAAACTTCTTTAATGGCAAATTTTTATATAAAGACTAAAATACCCTAGCTTTAGTTAAATTTATTAGGCCCCTGTTTGGTGGAGACTAAAATCAAATTTTTAATAAATTTTGATAGAAGTTGATGAAATGTGTGATTGAAAAGTTATGAATCCCATGAAATATGTGATTAAAAATAATTATTAATTATGGTATATAATTCCACCAAGCAAGGGCTATATAAGTAAAAATTAAAAATGTAAGACAAAAAAAGTCAACTCATTCTAACAACATTTTCTCCACAGGAGCATTTCCAATGAAATTATGGATTGTTGAAAAAGTTGTGCCATCAAGGGAAATAGATTGTGTTTAAAAAACTTATATCCAATGCAAGTTGAAATTAAAGGGATTCCATAAATATGATGTGACAAAAGAAAAAAAAAATAGATATTTTCCAAAGCTTCATCTGGATTTATCTATGTTTATCAATGTTTATAATTGATTATAAGTAGTGATTCTTAAGAAATATGTGATTAAAAAATAATTAAAAATTATTAATCTTACAAAATGTATGAATAAAATAGAGTTTGACCAAATTATAATCAGTTATAAACATCGACAAACATGCGCTCAAATGCTTTGGTAGACATGCTAATTCAGGGGAAAAAAAAATTATATTTCATATGCAGATTTAAATATAATTTTATTATTATTTTAGAAAATATATATATATAAAATACGTAATGTATATAGAATGAAATTACACTTTGGGTATCGCATTTTTTAAATTTATGTTTTGCATATTACCCGTCTGCTGAAACAAATAGTCAAATAGATAAAGGACAAAACTGCTAGGGTGTATCCATTACCTTATCTAATGTTTTACATACCATTTTTAATTATTAAAACTTCATTACACTTATAAAAAAAATATCTTCTCTTTTTTGAGACATAAAATTATGTTTCTTCCTTAAACTCTAACATGAAATTAAGGAAAAGTGTTTAATGAATTTTGTACAATTAATAAAAAATAGTATTTCTAAATAATTTTTTGTTCATAATTGCCTATATAATAAAATTTCCCAGTTGCTAAGTTCTAGTTAATAGTTTTTGTTCAATGAAAAAAAAAATTAAAAATAACAAGTAAAATAAATTTTAATATTATTTACTGAACAATTTTTTTCTACTACATACCTTTTGTTTTATGCCATTAAAGAACATTTTGACATTAGAATGTGAATGTGAATGCATAACATAATGACTAGCTGATCAATATTTTAGTATTGTTTGATTATTCTATGGGCTTTTAAATGCTTTAAAGCGTTGGACTACAAAGGACGTGCACTTGAATTTATATTGGGTTTATAATCTCAATCTAAGTGACGTTAGTCAGGGGCGGACTCATTAAGGGCCAGTGAAGACAGTTCAACCCAAAAAAGTGCACTTGAATTTATGGGCTTATAATCCCAATCTATGTGATGTTAATCAGGGACGGACCCATTAAGCGCCTAGTGGGGGCAACTGTCCCCACTGAGCCCTTAAATTTTTGCCTTGAAAAAAAAAAGAAAGCCCACCTAACTGCTCAAGCCCAAGTCTTTTAATATTTAGAAAGAAGCCCACCCTTCCCTTCCCCTTTTCCTCGAATTCCCAACCCCTTTCCCTTCCTCCAATTCCCTTAAGAAAAATGCTAGATGTACATCAAAAAGTGTACATCAAGGTCTACATCCCCTCACATGGAGGGGTCCACTCGAATATTTTATTCGAGTGGGCCCCCTATCCATGTGAGGGGAGTGTACACCGTGATGTACACCCCAATGTACCGCTAGTATGATTCTTCCCTTAATACCTTCCCTTTCCAATAACCAATTTACCCAGAGATTGGGATCTTCATCTCGTCGTGAGGTCGACCTTTGGTGACCGGTGTTCACAATTCTCCCCTCATTACTCGGCTGCTCAATGTCACTAGTCAAGAAATGGTGTTGGATGCTGAATGCTGATTAAGTAATAGATTTAAGGAGTAGAACAAGGTGAGTTCGGTATTCCAGAAATGGTAATAGATTAAAATATTCAATAATCAAGAACTTAAGTCAATTTCTTCTAGTTACGTAAAGAATTTATGAGAATTTTTCTGGTTATTGGCGAAATACTTTCATTTCTTGTTGGTATATTTTCACTTATGCCTAGCTTTTTTGTTTTCTTTTTGTTATGGAACTGATATTGTTCACAGATTGAACTGCTTGATGTGTAAAATGCTAAGTTTATCATAACATTACAAGCTGTACTTGCAGTGAGAAGAATTAAGGCATTTCATTTGAGTTCCAGAGAAGTCTGAGGTATTGAGTTTATATACCTGTCTTCTGTAGTGTGTTTAAAACTGATCTTCATCTCCTGATTACTTTTATGATGGATATGTTTCTTAAATTTACGCTGATTTTTCTCTTGAACATTGAGATTTCCATTATGAATAATCTTCTATGCTTGTTTCTTGAAGGTAGAATGTATTAGAGAAGCTAGGATGGAGAAACTAGATGTCCATGAATACCATTGATGCAAATTGAAGTTTAGTTGCAAACTATGCTCTTTTCTACACAATTTGGGAGCAAACAATGAAAGTTGGTTAAATCTATGACTTGAAAGAAACTTTTTCATTTCAGTGTTGGTATATTTATGCATTATGTGTTTGATTTGTAGGAAAATATGTTGAGGCAAAAAAACAACGCATTGATGAAATTTCTATTGAAGAAAATATTGAGGCAAAGAAAGCAAGTGATGATGATGCTACTGTTGGAGAAAATGATGAAACAAAGGAAGCATGTATTGATGAAACTAATTTTCAAGAAAATGATAAGGTAAAGAAAGCAAATATTGAGCATATTGATATTGCACAACTTCTAACGGATCCTCGATTAAGAACTCCAATAATGGATTACAATGTTAATCTCCAAGATCAAATAAGAAGAGCATACTTGCAGAGATGTCCATGTCAGCCTCAGAGTCATGTATTTCCACATAAAAAATCAAGACGAATCATTCCTGCTTGGTTAAATGAATATGATGATTGGTTAGAATATTGTTTTAGTAAGAATGCTACATTTTGAATATTATCTTTATTATCTAATTTGAAATTATTTTTTACGTAATTTTGTCTAACCCCCTGAACCATAATCCTGGGTTTGCCTCTGACATTAATATTGTATTAAATGATTAGTGGAATTCACATTTCATTTAACATATCACTTAACACCACATACAATGAGATTAAAACCCCAATGAGGTTAAATAATATTATTCATACACTACACATTGTATAACTTGAAAGAGGAATTGTTTCGGTTCATTCACATTTTCTTCATATTCAACCGTTTGAACTATCCGGTCTGAGGATGAAAAAAATAAAATAATGGAAAGATAAGAGATAGTCACAATTTTTTATGTGAGATGCAGTGTGTGACAGCAGTTTCTATCTATAACATCTATTCCGAACAGGTCATTGCATTTGATATTTCCAGGTCAATGATTTGTTTTGCATAAAATTTAAGTTGCAGACTGGATACCAAAATACAAAAGCAGTAACGATGATTAAAAAAGAGAGAAAAGAGAAACAAGTAATTATATTGAACATGAAAAATGATTTGTTAAACATGATCCAGCCCTAGTTATATATATACTCCTTATAATAGGCAGCCATTACACAAAAATTGGTCAAAGGTTTCGTATGCTGCCCTATATCTATCATGTAAAATGATTTCACGTATAATAAAAGTATTACAATGGGACATTTTGGATGCTTGAAACTAGGTGAAACCCGATGGTTGCTTCGTAAGGTATCTTTCGAAGTGAGGTCCAAACTGAGTAGGTCTGGGCCGAATTTTCAGGCATGATTTTAAGTGTTATAGGATGGATTATACCTCTCCAATGAACTATAACTTTTGACTAAAGTAGTTGCACTTCCCTACATCAAGAACAATCACTTTCGATAAAACGTGCCGCTAGAATGGATTTGTAAAGAGAAGGCGTCGGCCTTTGGCTGAATTGTTACAGAAATATACCCCTTTTGCGGAGATAGATTCTAGGAAGAAAAAAGAAAACAGGAAAAGAAGTCTTTGTGGAAAAAGAAACTCCGAACAACAATGATGGCTGAAAAGCACAGAACAATTCTCATACTGTCAAATTTGGATCTTCAACTCCCAATTTCCAACTACTGAACAAATGCAAAACCAGTTGTATAGTCCAATTGCAATATCATTCAGCTAATCTTAGTAAACATATACTTTTAAAAATGATAGAACTTCAAGTCGATATACGAATCAGACTGTCCTCTTTTCTTGTTTATCTTGTTACAGTTGTTAACGTTGTTTTTTGGTCGGAATGATGTTGTGCAACGAGTCTTTGTTGATGAAACGAGTGGGCGTTGCTGGTGGTGGAACTGTTACACGTGGCGGTGGAATCTGATAGGTATCAAGTGGAGGTGGAGGGTGGCGCCACTGCGGAAGAGGGCCAGTCAGGAGGAGGTTCTGTAGGAGTGGACCTGCTTTCATCACTGCTTGTAAAAGCTTGCCCTTTTCTGGCAATGGCCTGTCAATCACTATTGGTATTGGTAACTCCAGTTCAGGTTCTGTCGGTAGCTGTGGCGGAAATTGGAGCGGTGATGAAACAATGCTTTCTTCACAATCTGATGAAGAAAAACCATTATTGGAGTCAATTCCTCTTCTGGGATGATCATCTTCGTTGCTTGAAATTCCAGAATTTGGAGCTGATTGTTGTTGTTGAAGCAAAAGCTTCTCAAACAACATATCATCTCCTTCTTTCATGACTCTATTAAGCATATCTTTCAGTTGGGCTATTTCACAATCTCTAACTTTAATCTCTTCTTGTGCCTCTAGTCTTGTATCTTCCAGTTCCATAGTCTGCAGCTGTAGAGATTGCCTCATCTCATCCATACTCTGTTTGTTTCAACAAACAAGTGACTATTGGTACAACGCTAGAGAGACAAGAAGTAAACGAACATCGAGTTATGTAACCTTCCAACTAAGATGAAAACTTGTTTGATTATCCATGCCTCCTCTCTTCAATAAGAAAGATAGTTCATTTGGAGGGAGTGAGTGAGTGACAGATCTATGCACCTTAATAAGGGCTGGGAGGTGGAGAATTAGACCAAAGCAAAAAAGGACATGAGCCGAGAAATCCTATGGTGTAATAAGGTATGGACCGACTGAAGAAGTGAGGAAGACGGGACGACTACTGCGAGGTTTAGTCATCATTAATTTGTAGCTACTGAAGGTAATTAGTTCTTCAATTTTTAACTCTTTCGTCAACATCCCTTCTCTTTTATCCAAACTTGCTTAGACATGGATTGAGTTGAAATGAAAAGATCAATCATACTTACCATATTGTTCGTTTGGTAGTAATTTTAAGTGTTTATAAGGTGTGAGTACTATATAATATGTGGATAATAAGTACATGATAAAATGTGAGTCCTATAAAATTTGTAGGTGAAAAGTCAATTAAAATTAAAGTTCAACATTTACCATACATGCAACAATAAATTGTGATGGTCTCCAACTTCGTGAGATTTGGTTTTCCTATGACAACATATTTTTTTTAAACAATTTTAATGCTACTTCAGTAGCTAGTGTTGTCGTTATTGTTATAATAACACGTAGCGGCTAGTGTGAAATGATTGTACTGTTGAACTTTTTATTATTGTAGAAGATAGAAAGTATTTAAATCGAGTCACATATTCAAACTTGTAGCTTCTAGTGAGATAATAATGCAGTTTGAACTCATAGAAAGACATATAGGGACTGTTGCTAATGAAATTGTAGATGGCAATGCACGATGTCGAAACAAACGGGCTGACTAAATAAGTTTGACCTCTCCCAATGCTTCTATGCACTTGAAACTACGACGGGCAATGCTTGAGAGTGTATTTTAAGCTATTGTTTGTTAAATTGTACAAGAAAAATGCACCTTAATGATGAATATGGAGGACCTAATTACAAGGTTTTTGTGAGATTATCTAACTGGGGAATAGAATAGCTTAGGGGGTGTTTGATTAGAGGTGACAAACAAGCCAAGCGATCGAGCTGAATGGACCTTAATGATGAATATAAAGGAACTCATTACAAGGTTTTTGTGAGATTATCCTACTGGGGAATAGAATAACTTAGGGGTGTTTGATTAGAGATGGCAATCGAGTCGAGCGATCGAACTGAATGCACCTTAATGATGAATATGAAGGAACTAATTACAAGGTTTTTGTGAGATTATCGTACCGGGGAATAGAATAGCTTAGGGGTTATTTGATTAGAGGTTGCAATCGAGTCGAGCGGCTCGTCAGCTCGAACACTCGACTCGTAAAAAAGTGGCTCGTGAGCCGCTCGGGCTCGTCAAAAGACGAGCCCAAGCCGAGCAGAGTAGTCTGATTCGCTAGGATAGCCGAGCCTGCTGGACTCGTTTTTTGACGAGCAGCTCGTGGGCGAGCCAAAGAACTCACCCAAAACCAATGGTTTATCTATTTTTTAAAAAAGACGAGCTCGCAAGCCGAGCTCGACTCGTGAGTAACGAGCTGAGCTTGTGGGTATATGGGCCGTGCCGGCTCAACTCAATCCATTGCCACCACTGTGTTTGATGTATATTATTGAAGAAATAATGTATTTTAAATAGTGATATGATAAGAAATATGTGGTTAAAAAGTAAGGAAAAATTATTGATGTGATGAAAAATATTATTTTATTTAAGAATGTGTGGTTGAAAATGAGTTTTGAAAGAATGTGTGTCAAACATGTGCTTAATATCAATCATAATCATTGTTAAGATTTGAGATTCTATATTAAAAGGTCAACCTTATTAAAGGGAATAACCAAAATTCTTATAAATTTGTCAATATTTTCATCTTTATTCCCCTCAAGATGGTTGCTCGTTTGAGCAGATCAATCTTGAAATCTGTGTGCTCAATTCCTTTTGAATCTTAATCGGAATAAATCACTCGTTGGAGTTTAACGGATTCTAATACGATGTTAATATTTGATATTCTATTTTAAAATGTCAATTTTATTAAGAGTGGTAGCTCAAATTCTTATAAATTAATCAATATTTTCATCTTTATTTCATATGGAATTTTTAGATTTATAGGTAGGCGAGAGCAACAAGACTGTCCTTGCATAGGGTTCCAAATCTATCTTACTAATAAAAGAATAATTCTTCATTACCATGGCAATGGTGATGAATCATAATTGTATAACATCAAAGTGTGTCGATAGTGTACTATAATTCTACCATTGAAGTGACCGGTCCTTTAAGAATGAGGATGGGCCCTTAGCCCGAGATGAGCTGGTTGGTCGTTGAGACCCGAACAACTTGAGTTCAAATCAAGGTTGATGGGATGTCAATATCAATCTTTGCCACATCACGCGGTATTGTTCAAGTGTAGGGCCCGAGCATTATTGATTAGCACGCGGTCCAACCCAAATCAACATCTCTATCTTTATACATGTGCATTAAATTGCTTGCAACTTGAAATTTCTTTTTCATTTCCTACCAAATGTGTTGTTTGATGTGTCAAAAATTGTCCGAAAAATATTTTCTCTCCCTGGCTCACGCGCCTATTTTCATGATTTTTGGGGAAAATCAATTCTCGCCAAGTTGGTGGGATTTGATTTTCCAGTTGACTGTACGTATTTTTTTTTGTTCTTCTTTTTTAAGTAATGGAAACAAATTTTAAAATCAAGTGTAAAAAAAAAAATTCACTTTCATAAACAATTTTGATGCAAACGAACACTAAATTTTGATTAAAAAAAATGTCTTTTAGAAAACAATTTTTTTTTTCGTTTTTTTTTTACTTTTTGGCAATGGAAACAAATTTTATAATTAAGTGTGGAAAAATTATCACTTTAATGGACAATTTTGATGCAAACGAAGGCCAAACACAAAATTTAAAAATTTCCCATGTGGAAAATTATATTAATCATTTTCTTTCCACCCTCGCAATCAAACGGGCATAATTATTGTATTATAACTATCTTCTTACTCATTAATGTAACTCCTCTTATTTTTATTTTAAAAAAAAAGAAAAAGAAAAAGAAAAATGCAGTCATTCTCTTGCTCACCTTAGCTTCTAGTATCTTAAAATTTAGCTTTAGGTATTCATAATTAATTCTCTTAAGAGCACGTTTACTATGCACTATTCAATAAGACTTAATAATTAATAAAATATATAAATTTTTAATCTTTTCCTTCATTCTAGAGTTATGTTTACTGAACAAGCCACGAATGTTACTTTTGACATTGATTGCATTTTTTACTTTCTTTAACAAACAATCGAGTAAATCAAAGTTGGCTTGGCATACATGCTTTACTAGCCTTTTAAGATTCTTCCAATTTTCTAATGAATTTTAGGGATAGACGTCTCCCTTCAAATTTTCATTGAGACTCTAAATTTTAGGCCCTGTTTGATAGGTCAAATTTTTCATGGAGGATGAAAATTATTCCACCACTTTTAGCCTGTTTGACAAGAAATATTTTCTTTGCAATTGCTTTTTTACATTTTCGGTCATGTGACCCTTTATTCCACAAAAATGTGTTTCTTCCCTCGAGATGCCTCTTTCTACTTGATTTATTAATTGCTTAATCATGAGATTATTTATGTAACAGTCTATTAAAGAATGTTGAAGAGGACTACACTGACATGCATAAAAAGTAATCAAATCACACATGATCGAAATTAGGTAAGATTCTTTTACTTTTGTGTAGAAATTCAAGACATATTTCTTCGTTCTTTACTCTAAAAGTTGGTTTCATACCGCCCGTGCCTGCTATATATTTTTATAAGGTATTCGATAGAAAGATCATGCCTTCTTTTTGTATCCTTGTTAGTATCCACTTTAATAATTGGCTCAAGAAAATTAGTGGATGAATTGACTTTGCTCAAGTTATAGCCAATGCCCAATCAAAAATAAATAAATAAACTCAATATTTTTCAACTTACATAGTAATGACGTTGATCGAGTCGAGTATCTGAACAAACAAGAACGTATTAAAGACATAATGAAGAAATAAAATTAATATTTGATACCAAGTTGAGTTTTTCTCATAAAAACGTGTGTCCAAGTCTTTCGATCTATTCTCTATTGCTTCTAGACACGAAGGTTAATATTCAGAAATTATTCAAAGGAAGATTGAATGCATATCTTTAGTGATCTGCCCCTTTTTTGAATTTATTATGATATGAATTTCCGAACCTTTTTCTTAAGCGATAAACATATCCTATTAAACTATTTTAATATTAACAGGTAAAGGTTCATTATCTATAATTAAATAAATTTGTTCACATTTTAACGACAACTTTTTAATTTAAAATAAATATCTTAGTTTTTAAAAGCCGAGACCCCAATGAATCTAGACAATAGCTCACCTATTTTAATAAGTAAATATAAATTAAAACAACTTGTCAATAAAAAGGACTTTCTATGGACAACTTTTCAAATAAAAAGGCTCTTGAAAAGGACAATGTATGTATTGCAAAATCGGGTTAAGCCCCCTTGTACATGGTTGTTTGCCGAACAGAATGCCGGAGGGTAGCACTGCATTGGATGATGAACAAAAAATAGATTTAAACATATTAATGCAGTGATCAAACTTGGGGTACACTTTGTTTGACAGTCCCCTCACAATAGGAGGGTTTGCTTCTTTTTTGGAAGCCTATTGTGAGGGGTTGTACACCATGCTAAAACTTGTGGTACTACTATTTTTAGTGCACAAAGCCTGAAGTGTGGCGGTATATAATCGATGAACAAGCACTGCGATCATCTTCACATCATCAAAATAAGTTTTTAGGAATAATGTATTTTGGAATAGTTACTTTTAAAAAAAAATGTGTGGTTAAAAAAATAAGGAAAAATTTTGGATTTATGTGTAATATTTTTTTTTTATTTGAAAATGTGGGGTTAAAATGAGGAGAGAGAAAATTAATTAAATTATAATAGAGACCAAACAAAGGCTAAAGTCTAAATCTGTCTGCCTGCGATTTCAACGTCCTGCAGTCTCAATTGCCCAGTGTGGAATGAGAGATGCTATTGGGCCAGGCTCAAAGCCCGACCCAAAAATATGGCGCCACATTGGGCCAGGCTCAAAGCCCGACCCTAAAACAAGGCGCCTATGTGGCGCCCCCTATTGGGCCTGGCCAATAAGAATTTTTCGTGTGGAATGTGGTATATTGAAGGGAAGAATTCAAAAGTCAAGTGTTAACTTTGACACAATTTATTTTTCAGGTGTCAATTTTCAAAATGCAAAATTCAGGTATTTATTTACTAATTAAAAATATTTTTATTAATTAATTATTAAATAATATAATTAACTCACCTCGCCTCCATCACCCCCTATCGTTCCAGGGACTATTTTGACGACCGTTCCAACCACCTCTCTTCTCCGGCGATCATTTCGGTGACTGCTCCGATTCCTATAATTATTCCGACGATCACAGTTCAAAAATTTTATAGGTCATAATTAATTCTTTAGTCACAGATTTCAAAATTAGTTGGTCACATATCAAAATTTATAGGTCACGCAGTCACAGATTTCCAAATTAATTGGTCACAGATTTTTTACGATTGGTCACAGATCAAATTTTATAGGTCACACAGTCACATATTTCCAAATTAATTAGTCACAATTTTTTTTACGATCACAGATTATATAATTTCTAGGTCACAGATAAAAAAATGGTTGGTCACAGATTACCTAATTTTAAGGTCACAGATCATATTTTTAGTCACGAAACCAAAATTACAAACACTCTTCATCCCGTCGTCATTGCCACAACCACCACCGTCGCCAACCACAGCACACACACCGTAACCACAACCACCACCACAGTCGCAACCAACAACCACCACAACTTCACATAACACACACAATTTCTCACACACAGTCGCAACCAACAACCACCACAACCACACACAACTTCACACACACACAGTCACAACCAACAACCACCACAACTTCACACACACTGACGCTGGCTGCCAGCAGCAGCCCCGTATTTGAACCCACACAGCAATAGCGCTGGGAATCGCAGCAGGCGCACCACAACTTCACACACACACACACCCCCACACCCACCGGCTGCCAGCAGCAGCGCCTGAAGGCACTGCTCGAAGCTGCTAGGGAGGGAGGTGGGGAGGGGAGGAGAGGAGAAGGCGGTGGAGGCGGCGGCCGGTGAAGTGGAGTGGAGTTGAGAGAAATGGTGAAGAGAAGGAGAGAGTTATAGATGGATTAGAGTTTGAAATGATTTGGGTTTAATATTTAAAATAAAATACCTGATTTTTGAATAATTAAACTTCTATCTTGATTTTTTAATTGATGTAAATTACCCACCTGATTTTTGTAATTTCCCTATATTGAAGTAAAGTGTCATGTCATTGCTTAACAGGAATCTAATAGACCAATGTAACGAGTGCGCGTTTACAGCTTGAAAGAAAAGAAAATGCCAAATTCTGATGGGATAATTAGATAAATCCTTGCATGTGAATGTTATCACAATTGATTGCTTCCGCGCGTAATATGCTAAAAGTAGGCCACATAGTGACAGCTATTTTGGCATCTTGACTAACACAATTCAAGTCATTTACCAGGGCCGGCCACTGGGGATTAACAAATACTATAGTACAAGAAGCATGTATGTTCTTGAATGCACCTGTTTGCATATGAAATACAATTTATATAAAAGGCACTTAGCCGGACGGCCCGTCTTAGCTTGCACCTTGTTGGCCCTCGCATTTTTATAGACGGACCATCTTCAATGCACCCTATTTGCGGTTGATAAAGCCATTTCGGCCTCTGTTGCCTCAGCTTCATCCCTAAACTTCTTGTAGATATCTCCTTTGTAGAATTCTCGGGTTCTGGCCACCAATATCAGAGAAGTAAGAGCTCCAAAGAAAGTGATACTTGCCAAAATAATGAAGGCCAACCGATAACATTGAGAGCCAATGCAAGTCAATTCCTTGACTGATGATCTTGTCATGCCCTTCTTGGCCAAGTCCTTTAGTGCCTCTCTGTCATAAAGGGGTCCTGTAACTTTAACATTCAGTATGTAGGATCCAAGTGGACTAGCCAATTGTCCACAATTAAACAATGTAGAGTAGTATTTCAGGCCAAAAAGCTCAGAAATAATAGCAAAGATCAAAGGCAATTGTGCACCAAATGAGAATCCGATAATTACAGATGAAACATAGACTGAACCAGGGAATGGAAATGCAATGACGAGAAGGCCGATGCACGACAAGAAAAGGATTAGAGTCATCATAAGGGGCCGTGGGAATTTGTACTTGGCAAGAAGACCTTCAGAGACAAATCCTGAGAAAATTCTCCCAAAGTAATTCCATATACTAAGAAGTGACACAAATGATTTTACGGTTTTTGTTGGATATCCTAATGACTCTCCAATCTGTCCCAAGTTGTCCACAGCAGTTAAGCTTGATCCCAGTCCACAAAATGTTGCTAAAAATAGGATGAGCATATCTGTGCTAAGAAGTGCTTGTAAAATAGTGTAATCTTCTCCTCGTTCTGGTTTATTGAAAATGTTCTTGAAATATGACGACTTTTCTGATCTCTCTTCTAGCTTTGCAGTTGCAGGTTGAGGTGTGGATTCTGGTGGATTTTCTATCGTTATTTTCGGAGGATTGTTGAGGAATTTCTTTTGGTTCCAAGAAAGTGATTCTTCTCTAATGGCAATAAATAGAGGGACAAAGAGTAAGACACAAACTACAGTAGCACTTCCAGCATATGCTGCCTGTGAGAAAGTCACCAGTTTCTGAAGTATGGTCATAACCATGATAAACAAAGCTAGGACAATCGATATATACAGGAACTGATAAAAGATTTTCAGCTCATTTGGTTGCTTAACAACCTTCATTGCGCGAATTGTATAGACAAAAACCACAGATAATGCAGCGGGAAGCCAGGCTATAAGAAGAATAAGAGCCTTAGAATCATTTCCATAGACAGCCAAATAGATTTGTGTCAAAATGGCACCACTTAATCCAGTAAAACCCTTCAGTAGACCTAACATAACTCCCCGGCTTTCGGGAAAATTTCTAACAGAAGTAACAAGAGCACCTGTATTGGCAAAATTCTGTGAATTGGCTCCAAGGCATATATAAATGCACATCTGCCAAACTTTAGGCTTGGCAAGTTTGCCAGTTACAGAAAGCCATATCATAAAGTAGCCAGCAAAATTCATGGCTGAGCCAATTAATAGAACAAACCATGTTGGAGTTACTTCAGCAATTAGGCCTGAGAAGACTCCAACATTTGCACCAAGATCCTTGAAGAAACCTAAGAGATTGAGAGTGGTTTGATCATAACCAAGAGAGGCCTTTATCTCCTTGGAGTAAACTCCAAAAAGATATGTTGCCCCAGCTCCAGCCATGATAAGGAAAGAGGCATAAAGAGAGAACCACCGGCCTCGAACCACATGAACGGAGAAACGGAGCAGTCCACTGGCTCCACCAGTGCTGGTGATTGGTGATGATGCTTCACCCATCTTTGCTGTTTTGTTTACAGAAATTGACGAAAAATGAGAGGAGAAAAGTTATTTATATAGCGGCTGACTAAACATCTTTCAGCATTTTCACTGTTTCCCATACATGGTTGGGATTATGAAGAATAAAAAATGGCTGAGTGTACACCTTGGTGTACATTCCGTTTCACAGGCGTCTCATAAAGGAGGTAGGGCCATGATTTTTAAAATTGTAGGCCAAAGTCACCCATAACGCACAACCTAGCAAATATTTATGTTTATCTGAATAACAAATGATAAGCTACAATACCAATGCTCACCACTTGCTTAGATAAAAGTGGTCAAACCTTCTCCAATTAATGTTATATCTACGTTTCTGAGACATGTGACTATATGTGTCACGGAAAAAGACGACCACCATGCTACGGTATACATTAAGTTATTTACAATTTTTTTATGACAAAATTAAACAATATTTGTCGAATTTTCCATGAAACTTGAACTTTATAAAATATTATGAATTGTCAAGATCTCCACGTCAAATCATCAAGAAAATTAATTAATGTGAAACATGTCTTGATTCATTGATTTGTATCTTGAATAATGAATATTGAATTTTGATCTTTAAATCTTGATTTATTTTCTTCAATTTAATTGCTCAAATACTTCTTCTTAATTTTTTATTGTCATTCTTGATTGTGGGTTTTTAATCTTCTTTTTCAATATAATTTCTCTATTAATTATTGTGCTGATGGGATGACACAAAAAATGAGAATTGCATACGAATTGAGGACCATAACCTTATATATAGTTTTTATATGTATCCGGTCAATCGTCAAATACAAACTCTAATGGATCCAATCTCTATACGTATAATCTGGGGGAAGAATTCAAAAATCAGGTGTTAACTTTGACACAAATCATTTTTCAGGTGTCAAGTTTCAAAATGCAAAATTCAGGTATTTATTTACTAATTAAAAATATGTTTATTAATTAATTATTAAATAATATAATTAACTTACCCCACCTCCACCACCACCACCACCACCACCACCACTGTTCCTGTTCCGGGGACTATTTCGACGAACGTTCCGACCACCGCTCTTCTCCGGCGATCGTTCCGACGACTGCTCCGATTCCGACAATTATTCCGGAGGTCACAATTCAAAATTTTTATAGGTCACAATTAATTCGTTGATCACAGATTTCAAAATTAGTTGGTCACATATCAAAATTTACAGGTCACGCAGTCACAGATTTCCAAATTAATTGGTCACAGATTTTTTACGGTTGGTCACAGATCAAATTTTACAGGTCACACAGTCACATATTTCCAAATTAATTAGTCACAGATTTTTTACGGTCGCAGATTATATAATTTCTAGGTCATAGATAAAAAATTGATGGTCACAGATTACCTAATTTTAAGGTCACATATCATATTTTTAGTCACAAAATCAAAATTACAAACACTCTTCATCCCGTTGTCATTGCCACAACCATCACCGTCGCCACCCA